>JAODAH020020591.1:0-11034 GCA_027574865.2 Coproporus ventriculus | reverse complement strand
TTTTTTGTGTACGCAATAGGGCCCTTTTGAGCTTTCCTAACCCCTTACCATAAAACAGTTACGAGTAGGGTTGAAATTTCCACTTCCACTTTCAAGTAAAACTTGTTGATTATAGCACCTTTGCAAATATAAATCCCCCACAAAAAAAAAAATCACAGCAAGGGACTAGTAAATTGTTCACATAAATAATAATTTTTATTTTTTTGGTACGGAAAAACCACCCTTGCGTTTTAAAAAATGGAAAATATGTTGATCCCTACGTTAAATTAGGATTTATTTCTGCTTGGGGCCAAATACATAAATTAATAAATAAAATCCTAAAAGAAAACAATGGGCATAAATATTATTTATTCAATTTAAAAAATGTTCTTGATTTTAAATTACAAAATTTTAAAAAATAAATTTTTGATCGGGATATTTCATAAGAAGATTTAAAAAATGTTTTTATAAATTTCTTTGATTCAGTGACTTACTTGAAAATAGGGATAATCCAACTGACTGCTTTCTAAGGATTTACTGAAATATTTCGTTTACAAACTGTCTGGATTTTATAATTTAATCTGTCTGGGTTGGTGCAATATAAGCAAATAAGCCCTTTTGGCCGATTTATTTGTTTCATTTCAACTTTTATATGTTGGATTTGATCAATTTTTAACAGGAAAAAGGATTTTTTTGTGTGTTGAATCAATCACGTTGTAAAATGAAAAATTTAATAACTGACGCTCGATTTTTTTTTTTTTTTTAATTAAAATGATGGGAGATGTGTGAGGATTTTAAGGATAAAATATTTAACAATCGGATGATATTTTTGTAAATTTAAATAGCAGAATGGATAGAAAAAAGTTATTTTCAGATATGGCAGTAAGATTTATTTCCAAACAAAAAAAATAAACAAACGAATTGATTAAAAAATGATAAAAATAATATTTAATTTGTACTGTTTGTATACAAAATTCAATATTTTATTTAAAAAGGTTGAAAAATGCAGAATCAAACAAATAGTTCCGATTCAGCACGCATTAATATGTAACTGGGGAGTAAATCACTCGAAATTGATGTTAACAAACATTTTAACCATCCCCCTCTTTTCCTACTAATTTATAAATTGAACAAATATTAACATTGAACTAAAATTACATTAAAATGGTTATGGGATTTATTTTATTTTTATATGTTGCTATATATTAACAACAAACTTCATTATCGGGCTATTGGGTGGATGATGGAATTTTGTGTAAACACGCGCACCATCTATAGTAGGATGGATGAACTATTCTAGAAACCTTCGCGAGAATGTACTCAACAACTTCCCAAAATTTCATAGCGATCGGATGAATGGTATAGTATTACATAAAGGAAAAACAAACAAACATACATTCATTTATATGTATATACATTTTCCCACATACACACACAGAAATTTAGATTTCAATTTCGCGAAAAGAAAAATTGTTTTATTAAACATTTTAATTTTATATTATTTGAAACACGTTTCGAAGTAGTCGGTTTAGTCGTCGCGCTCTGGCTAATTTACATAAATTGACGTGGCGCGCGGCCAGACCGTACGGAGGAAACTTCCTAAAGGATAATACAGGGACGGCGATTAAGGACAAAGACGCCATTCACCAGAAATACCCGTTTCGAGTTCTAAGAACATTCGGATTTAAAGTTAAAATATCGTAGAACTAAAGAAAACGGAATGCAATGAATTAACCGTGAAGTAAGAAAGATTTTAATTGTTTTCATTTTAAAACCCAAACCAGCAAGATAAAAAGAAGATTAATAATTTCTTTTTTTTGCTATTTTATTAGTCTCAGCTGCTTAAGTTTCAACAACCTCCCCATTCTATTTTATATATAAAAAAACATGCATATGAAAACAAATATAAATTATATGGGCAATTGGCCGTTGTGTAACTGCCTTGGGTCCACAATAAACACGTTCAACAAGTCCGCACGAGGGTGGAAAATGTTCGGCACGGACATTTTTGTAATTAAAACAGCCCCCCTCCTCGTTCCAATGTCCAGTGCAGTAAAAACATTAAATAAATTGGCCAGGGAACCCCGACTTTAGCAATTTACACAAATGGGATGCATAAAATGGCGAACAATTTATATGTCGCCAATTACCAACAAAAAAAAAAAATTCCCATGTCGCCATTTTAAATTTACAAGATAATCTTCCCAAGTTTATATTCCTTTCTTTATTAAATGCATTTTATTTGACGATAAAGATAGTAAAATAGGTTGAATAGTAAAATAGAAATGAAAAGAGATAGTTGAAATTGTTAATCCTCCTCTTCCCCCACTTTTATTCAAACGATTTTGTCACATTTATCTAATTGGAGAAATTGCCATATTAAATTTTCGCACGACGATTTTATTTTCTAGTTTTATTTCTGGTGTTAAAATTCTGTAAGTTATATCTGCATTTAAAGATATAAATTTTATCACCATGCAAGATTTATAAATCTGAACATCTTTCTGATTTATTAAAGGTCACATCAATTAATTTTTCTGTTCACTTTTGATTAAGTTGTAGCATTCTAATAATTATTTTCGTTTTTTTAAAAAAGGTTAATAGTTCACATTCTATTTCCGGTCCATTACGTATCCAATGAAAATTTCCATCCCCATCAATATCCGGTAGCAACGCTGAAAATAATCCTGTTGCGATTCGTAATTAATGGCGTGTCCCGTTTGCTAGACATGATTGATTATCATTTCGCAACGACAAATCGAAATTAGTGTGCGTAAATGTGATTGATTCTGTTTGGGAGGGGTGGTAGGGTGGAAAATCTGACTCGCCCTTTGGGTACACGTGACATATAAATACATACACACCTGTCAGGTGTTGCAAACATACGTCCGGACATAAAACTCTAAATAAATTTTGTACTTTTCACAAAGTTGAAAATTTGTATATGAAATCTAAATGTCTGAGAGTATTTGTGTACTCTGTTATCTTGAGGTATTTCTGAATTTTCATTTTTAGAAATTTATGGAAAAACGAACCATTTAAAAATATTTTCAGCTGTGTAATGTGTTGTATCCCTAATTATTAATGAAAATCAGAGAAATTTCAAATTTTTTTAATTCAATCTCCTTCTAACATATGCTGAAGTAAATTTTGCAAACTTTCTCTATTTGTAGCTTCCTCGATAAACCAACAAAGTTGTAGATTTGTACTCGCAGAATTTAATTAACGCCAGATACAAAAATCCTTGGTGGACGCCATTTTGAAAAAGAGGACGCGTTCAAATGAAAATAATTTTTAATTTACAAACCTACAACTTAATTTTTCCATAATAAATTTTGCAGACTTCCTCCATTTGCAGCTTTTTCGATAAAGCAACAGATTGTAGATTTGTAATTACAGAATTTAGTAAACGTGAGATACAAAAATCCTTGATGGAAGCCATTTTGTAAAAAAGAAGGCGTGTCAAAAAAAAAAATTAATTAATAAACCTGAATTTATTACATTCATTTTAGTTTAAATTTTATGAAGTTTAATTTTAGAAGGCAGAATTAACTCACGGAAATAATCTAGTCAATGCAGTTTGGAAATGCTGAATTTAAGAAGAAAATGGCTGCCGTTTGTATATTGGGTTGCCTATAACGCATACCAAAGTTACTTCAAATGAGCTGTTAAGACTTTTAGGTTTAAAACATAAGAAAAAAGATATTTGGTGAATTTCTCACGATTATTTGATTTGTGTGATTTAAAAGATAAAGATCGAAACTTAAATTGAAGAAAAAAAAAACTAAATAAGTCACATTCAAACTTTTTAAATTGCCGAAATATGGTTCAACTTTTCTTTTGTATTTTTGAAGTCATTGTTTTTAATGAATAATGACGCAATGAAGCTTGATATCGATGTATGCCAACCTACAGAAATAAAATAAATCTAGTAACCATTTGAATGTAATTTAAAATGATAACAGAGGTAAGGGGATGAAAAGGAATATTGTTACCGCCATACTTATTTATAACTTAACTGGTTGATTTTTGAAACAAAAAAATAAAATGCAAATTAGGGAGAAGTTGTAAAATATTTTTAAAACGTCACATTAAGTTATCGGAATTAAATTCCTTAAATTCCGTTTTGTAATTAAGCCCCAAATTTTAAATGAAATTAAGAAGGGGAGAGGAGGGACGAAAGGCGCGTGTCCCACCGCAAAATTGCGGAAAGTGGGTGGATAAAACAACAACTCAACTATTTAATTATTTAGTTTTAAGCTATGCAAAAACAATTTAAATTTTCCACATTTTTTTTTATTTAATTTAATAAAGTAAATTTTTAGGAATTAAAATATTAATTTTAGTAATTAAAAGCGATTTTTAATCCATTAATGAATTTATTACATTATTAAAGTTTCTGCACTTAATCACCAACAATTTCCTTATAAACCCACCCCACACCCTTTTCCCACCCCCCAATTACCGACATCTGTTTTATTTCCACTCTAATCTTCCTATAACAACTTCCCACTTTAACAATCTGCGTTGAGCTTTTTATAGCCATGCCAAACCAATTTATATGTCCACGTTTTGGAATGATTACATCCCCCTACGACTAACTTCTTTATAGAATACAGGCGATTATATCTACCACACTAAAGAAAAGAAAAGAAAAAAAAAATAGAATATGTACCTAGTAACAAAATTAATTTCCTTCCGGGTTAAGAAATTTCGTGTGAGAGGTAGTTTAATGTGAGAATTGGCCATTAAATACTTGTAAGGCCACTCGTCACGTCTTGCCAGATTATATTTCAGGACTAGGGCTGAAATTAATGCCCTTAGTGTGCACCCAGTCGTTAAAGTTGCCCACAACACACCCTCTTGAAAACTAGCTTTCTAGAATGATATTGAGTTGGTTAATCAACTCACATGACAAAGTTCTTTTTTTTCAAAAATATCAACTTAACCTATTTAAAATTTAATTTCATCCCCAAAATTTTGAGGTCTCCTTTGTTATTTACGTCAAATAAAACTCAGAAGTAACTAACTCCTTTTGTGTACAGTCTGCAAAGTTTAATCGCACCCTCTTAAAATCCGAAAATAATTATCGAATCTGTTTTGTGTTGGTGGTAGCGGTTTTTAAAGGGGTGGCTTAATAAATGTACGAACAAATTGCTCAAGTTTTGGTAGAGAAACTTCACAAGTCAGATTATCATAATTAACCCTAGCCAAGTAAACATCGTCCGAGACTTTAAAGTTGGGTAGGGGATTCAGAATGAAAGGGTGGGTTATACGGGACATCTTTTATTAGTTTCTCTTCCTTACCAGGAATCTCCCTTAACAACTTTTAATTTCGCGTTACAATCTTAGAAAGGAATCCCACCGCAAAATCAACAATCACCTCGGGAAAAACTTTTCTTATTTTAGTTTCGCAATAAATTAACAGATCCCAACTCCCTTTAAAACGAGAATAAAAAAACTTTAACTGTAACCCTTTAAGGGATTTGGGGGTTAATTTCTAAAGGAATTTTATTCAATTTGTGGAAGAAGATTGAAATCTTCTGATTTTATTTCTATTTTTTTTAATTATTTAACGGAATAACAGAATTTTATTGAGAAAAAATTATCTAATGGAGCGAAACAACCCCAATACCTTCAACAAAATCATTTAAATTTTCCAACGTGTATTGCAGTTATAAAAAAAATTTATTATCTCGCATGAGATGCGTCCATTTCAACCCCTTAAATGCGTTTTAAAAATGAAATTAATTCCGGTTATCTGCCATTTTTATTCGCCGGATGAATTTAATAAGTTCATCCCGCGAGAAAAAGCGGCGGCGGTGTGCCCGTACCCGAGGGTAGATTGAAATTTATGGCCAATCGCCAAGGGGAACAATTCCAACCTAACCACCCCTTAACAAATATTTAATCATACAAAATGAACGTTATCATAAAAATGTACATAAAGGAAAGAAACAGGGAAAGAAATTAAAAATAATTTCTTAATATAAAGGTTAGTAGTTATAATTTGGAGGTGGAAGTAGATAAGTAAATGGAGATTAACATGCATATCCGGCGGATGTATTAATTTTTTTTTTGGGTTGTTAAAATAACATATTTGAAAAAAAGAGACAAACAAATTTCCCTTAAAAAGATACATACATGAAGTGATGATTGTAATTCATTTCAATTTTAATGAAATAATATTTTTTTTGTTATTAATCTCTATAAATTTCTTTCTCGTTTAATTATAGGAATACAGAGTGTAAGCATTAATACAATTTCTCTCTGTTTTTTTATTTTTATTTTATTTGAAGCAGAAACATGTTTTGAAGTGTTTTTATTGCTGAATGAATGTTCTGTTTTAAAATTGTAGAAGGGAAAGCAGCATAAAAGCGAGTCGAGGCACAAATACAAAAATCAGCATTAAATCTCTTTTATAATTTAAGAATGTAAATGCACGTTCCGTGTTTGTTTACGTGCTAGAACTCTTTACGTACCTACCCTCTTAGAACGAACCACTTTGTTAACATTAAAATGCATTCGAATTTTTTAAAATATAGAAGGGAAGTAAATTGGTCTTTAGTCTATTCATTTTTATTTTGAAAAAAAAAGA
This sequence comes from Coproporus ventriculus, assembly GCA_027574865.2. Classification (NCBI taxonomy): domain Eukaryota; kingdom Metazoa; phylum Arthropoda; class Insecta; order Coleoptera; family Staphylinidae; genus Coproporus; species Coproporus ventriculus. Next base: position 4,457 of record JAODAH020020591.1, on the reverse strand, counting down.
ACAACATGCATTTTTATTCACTTACATTAAAAATATATTCTTCACCTATCACCTCCGTCATCCCCCTTTTCATATAAGAGAAATTATGAGATGATAAAATGTAAAATTAAAAGTTCTCAAATGAAATTACTGCGATGATAATAAATTTAAAAGCGGGATGGATGTGTATGCTCTTAAAATTAACAAAACAACTCGGGTTGGAAGGGGTTGCGAATAAAAGTGACGTATGTAATTGTTGCCGGGGCCATTCAACATTTTACGGTGGCAGAGTTAACTGTCGCGGCTTATCTAATGTTGTAAAATTAAGCATATTAGGGGATGTTTACAAGAGGGTTGAAGATATATTATGTGATTCTTTAATAGTTTCAACAAAATTAATAAGAAAATTTTAATTTTCCAAGGAAATTTCTTTGAAACCACCGTTTCTTTGCCTAGTGTTACCATATTATTTTTAATGTAGTATGTGAAGTTACCCTAAGTTAAACCTACGATAAATCTAATAAAATCCAACCCCCACAAAAAAGGTCACTCATAAACCCATGCTTGTACCCTCAAAAAAGAAAAAAAGACCTCCACAAATTCAATCACATTATCCCACACATTAACCTTCCTTAAATAAAGGGATGCTGAACTAAATAATAACCCCCTATTTAAATTTAGGGGTAAATCCGTGTATAACAGGGATTATTCTCGAACTACATACAAATACCTTGTTTTTAATCCTACAAGGTGAATTTATTGAATATTAATAATTTTTTGTTTATAAAGGGGACGAGAAGGGTTGTTTTAATCCCTACAGACGCATAAATTCCATTTGCTTCTTCGGGGAGGATAAAAAATATGGGCTAATGCATCCGCAGCTATAAATATTCATTCTATTGGAGGGGAAAAGGGCCGGAAATTGTTTGTCTTTTATTTTATGGAGTTTGTGGGGGTGGAACGTGCCCGGGAACGGATGCAAACGTAAGTGGATTGGAAACATATCAAATACATAAGAATATATTTTTTTTTAGAAAGAAAGGAGCAAAAAACACCATGAAAGAAAAAAATAGCCCGGCGCATCCGCCATTTAATTAAACAAGTTTTTATTAGGTATGTGTACCATTCTCATTAATCATTAAAAAGTGATTAAAACAAGTTTAAAGTTTCTGGTTTGGGATGGTGTATTAATTTTCTAGCCAATCAAGTTTTCATGGGTGCGCACCAAACTTCCCTTAATGACATCACGGATTTATATAATCAATTTAGCCAAATTGGAAACTACTTAACCCGCTTAGTAAAACTGTTTGTGCTCCAGTTTAAAGGGTGGAAAGTTAAGTTAATTAACAACTATCAGTCCCAATTCCCCAAAAGCTTATTTCTCGCAAAAAAAAAATAACTAAAGCATCTGAATATAAAGAGAACAATTTTTCTTTTTGATTTTTCCAAAATAATTTTCATTCAAATTTCCAATTTTCCATGACGGTTTTCTTCATTTTATAAGAGGATTAAAGTTTCTAGAAGAAATAAACTGAATTGATATTTGATTTTCCCGCTGTTTTAATAAAAGAATTTTTATTTTATTTTGTATTGATTGGGTAAAATAAATTATGCACGGCCAACTTGTTGCAGAGAAGTGAATCGTCAGGATTAAGGAGCATCCGATCAGGCAAATAAGGCCATTAATTTTCTTTATTGTACGCGCCGGGACGTCTGTACTACCCGATAAACATCGATAGGGGCACGCGTACAAATCCCCTCCAACCCCTATTTTCGCATATAAATCAGGTCCGGAAAATGGAAACTACAACCGAAGAAAATGAGAAAAACACGAACAAAAACATAATAAATTACTTAAATGGTAAATAGATCGGCTTTTTCTTTCCCACCCTTATAAATAAAAAATCAATTTTTAAAAACAAAAAAATTGAGGTGGTCTACCGAGGGGTTGGGGTAAGTTGTCCCGTTAGTTAAGTCATCGGTTCGGTCTCAAAAGCACATAATCGTGGTAATAAGCCGTTCAGTAGGGGATGAAAAGTCTCGTGCATCCGGTCTTTTTGGGGTGGAATGGTGCACGAATTGCGGTCACAATGACAGGACATACGCTGGGTCAGCCTTATCTGATGGGATCGACCTCGTTTTCCTCTCTTCTCACACTTAATTCAGAGCGTGAACTGAATCTCACTCCCAACATTACCAACCCCCCTTTACGAAAACGAATTTCTTATGTGGCTTACAACCATCACATAAGATACAAATGGGTGATAATATAGCGATAAAATACGGATTGAATTGAATTATATTTTTTTAGGGGTTAGTTACCCCTTAAATATTTCCAAATTGATATTTAATAATAAACTACAAGAAATAATAAAAATTAAATTAAACAAGACATTAGCATTTTTAAAGCAGGAAATTTGAATATTTCCAATCCTTTAATTTGTACGGATGTAAATTTGGTTGCATACATTTTAAATTTTATACTTTTAATCTCTTTATTAGAGATAAATGGTTAAATCGTATATTTGGAGCTTGCGGTCAAGAAATTTGATGAATAAGCTTTTAATGGGGTGGCAGTGAATTGACATGCGCTTGTATTTATCTAACAACAAACAATAGACCCCCATTGTTCTCTGAAACGAAACAGTATACCCACACTATTCCAGAACAATAAACAGAATGTCGACATAATACTTCGCGTTATTTGTTACCCCCACAATAGATAAAGGGGATGGGGAGACGGGGTTGGAGAAACCCTAAGGCTCACATGACCGAATTTTATTTTAAATTTTTATTTGTTGTTATAATTGTTCCAAATCTGTTATGTGAGAGAGCTGTGCATGCTCCCAATTTTTCTTTTGTTATTAATTTAGTAATAAAAGAAAGAAATGGTAGATAATAGCAAAAGGAAATATGTAATGTGATGAATGGGGCACTCACAGTAATGAAAAGAGATGAAGACAATCGAATAAACGTTACGTAACTATTACAGGGGGGTTGATGTAGTGGCTGTTTTCAACTTTTATTACATAAAAGCGAATTGCTGATGTAACGATATCGCCATAGAAATATGTTGTGATAGGAATTGTGGTAGGGGAAAGATTTACTTTAATCATAAACCCGCCCTTCTATCTTACCGAGATAAAAGATTTTTTTTTAAATTCTTAATTTAGACGTTTGAAAGTTTAAAATTTAATGAAAATATTTGAAGAGGTTAGAGAGAGTTAGTTCGATATTTACATAACTTGGTTATTGAACGAGTTGATTATACGAATGCGAGGGAATGTATGGTCCAGCTGTTAATCAATCTTCCTGATAAATTGAAACCTCTGTTGGGATTAATCTATTACGAAAAAATACCACCAGATGAATATGCATTGGAAAAGTTTAAAATGAAAAACAAGAATTATTTTACTACAAAATTTAATTTAATAAAATTGAGATGAATCGAAGATTATGAACAAATATTAAAATAAATGTTATACATAAACATTTTTATATGAAAAGAATTCGTAACTACAAAGCGATGTAATTTAAATGAGTGGAAATCGTGTAAATGGGAAAATGGTGGATGCGCCGGGACACAAAACCGATATTCCACCACCGTTTGGTTGCTTTGTTGGGGTTTGTTATGCGCGAATTGAGCTTAATCGGTTGAGATTATGTGTGCAATTGCGTTATTACACAATACCGCATTCAGAAATTAACCAATGATAACAATTACCTATTCATGTAACTACAAAAAACTTTTTGTTTTTTGTAATAGTTTCAATTTTATCATATAAAAGTATTTAAGTACTAATAAACAAGGATTTCGAAATGTTTTTTTCGATTTTTGAGTGAGGTGTTGTAAACGACTTTACCCTTCTTGGCTGTCTGGAAAGATTATACGACTTTATTATCTCCCCGTTCTCGTTGCACTTAATGCAAAACTTCCACTACCCGCCTCCCAGTTCCAGTTTCAGTTTTACGATTTTGGTGTTGGCGCACGAGGGAACGAGAGCACGCTTATTTAATATACAGCTTTTAGTGCGAGAACTAAGGGATGGGTTTAAGGGGGGATGGGTGCAGCACGCGAACACCCGCTCCCATCTAACTGAATGTTACAGATGATTTAATCAAACTTTGTATGAAATATGAAATCCGAAACGACCACGGAACGTGCAAACGGCGAGAAACAGACACGAGACGACATGGGGAGGAATATGGATTTATCACTACATCTGGAGGGAGGAGGATAATAGACTACACTTCATTTTATATGAATTTAATCACAAACACACACACACATATAAAATTTTGTCAATAAAAATTTTTTAGCCCTTTTAAAAATTAATTTTGGACTAAACCATTTTAAATAAAAAAAAATTATGTTTAATGCTTAGAAATCGATTAGTTAATAGAAAAATTTAACTGAATGTTAATCTTAATAAAGTCGGTTTAAATTTAAATATGAAAGGGTTTGTTTCATCCGGTTA
>JAODAH020020589.1:0-11194 GCA_027574865.2 Coproporus ventriculus | reverse complement strand
TTAAAATAGAGTTCAATTTAGGAGTGGTTTGGATCCGCAGTAGCGAATAGAAGCAGTAACGCAATGAAACACGAATTTTTGATTTTTTCAAATTTTTAATTTTTGCACGAAAAAAGTTCAAAGGGGTTAGTCCATGAAATTTTTAAAATCTCAAAATTTTAAATTAGATATTAAGGTCAGAAATGTGAAGCTAGTGTCCCAAGGAACCCATTTCGATCACTCGTTGCTTTTAAATCCTTCAAATTATTGAGGAAATTCATTTTCAATTCTAGAGTTTGGTTCACTTTTATCGAAATTATAGAGCGGCACATAAAATTTTTACAGGTCAAAATTAAATATTTTCATCAACCATTTTTGAATGAAAGTAGAGTTCAATTGCGCAGCAGTTTGATTCCGTAGTAGCTAATAGAAGCAGTAATGTAATGAAGCTCTCAAAGGGGTTAATCCATGAAATTTTTAAAATCTCAAAATTTTAAATTCCATTTTACTGATAGAAGTGTGAAGGTAGTACCCTAGGAATCTATTTCGATTACTCGTTGCATTTAAATCCCTTAAATTATCGAGAAAATCAATTTTCAATTTTATAGTTCGGTTCACTTCCGTACAAACTATAAAGCGACAAATAAAATTTTTATATGTCAAAATTAAATGTCATCTGCCATTTTTGAATGAAAATTATGGTTGAATCTTCAATTCTCTGGATTTTTACAGCGTTGGCTAAATTTATTTCAAAATTTAAATGTTTGTGTATTGTTGCCAACATTTGAAGAATAGAAAAATGCTTATTTTATTGAATTATCCTCTACGTATATAACCGGATTCTAAAAATATGAAATGATAAAAATTGAATTTTGAAATCAAAACCAAAAGGAGTTGCAAAAAACTGAATATTGTAACTACTCACCTACTTAATTCTGTTTCATTTTTAGATCTGCAAAATTTCTAAAATTTATTTTAAATAAGATTTAAAAAAATACATAACATAATCTTATAATTTATTTATATTCGCATTATTAAAATTGTATAGTACAAAGTAATTTAGATATAAAACTAAATATAAAATAAATTGTCTTACACATTCAAAAAATGAACGAACAGGATGATCTTTAATTAACTGTGTCCTAAGGTTGTGTCCTACATTTGTTAGATTAATCAGTACTTTTTACATGTAAATTTTTAAAAAATATAATACCTTTCATAAAATATTTTGTGATATATTACACGGTTATCTAATAGTACACTATAAAAAATGAGATAAACATGAAAGAACGATCAGATGGAATGTTGCACATTTTTTAAAAACTTTTTTCTCAAAATATATATCTTTATAATCACTCTTAATACAATAAGGCAACGTAATATATGCGATCATTTCCATAAATCACAGATCTTTAAAACGTCTATTATAAACTACATTTACATTAAAATTAATATAATGCAAGTTTATTTCTATTGTAAATTTTGAAAATTATTAAATCATTTGGATTTAAATATATTCGATCTGATCTAAATTATATTGTCATGTTAAGGCTTTATATCAAACAAATTATTTTTCTATAATACAATCCGGATTCAATTACTAGCACGTAATTATAAAATACAATTATTTTTTTTATTCTAGAATATAAAAAAGAACTACTGCAACTTAAAAATCTAACAATTATTTTAATTATATACAAAATATAATAAGTAAGTAAATAAAAAATATTACAGAATTTCTTCTTTTAATAATAACAATTCTATGCATTCAAGGCACAAAGATAAATATTCCAACGGTTAATTAACCGCCCCACCATATTCACAAAAGTTTGGTATATATAATAAACATGAGACCATAATAAATAATAGTCAAGGTTTTAATACCTAAATTTCCTTAACTACACTTTAAACCCGATAATATTAGAGTCCACACAATAAAAGATAAACATTCAAGTTTATTTTATCAAAGGAAAACCTTTAAGAAACCAAATTCATGAAATTCAGCACAGTCAGATATTGATGATGACGTATGTTGATCTTGCATTGTGTGAACCCTACAAGGAGGCCATGAAATATAAAGGAACTTCCATTAAAAACAAAAAAAAAATAAAAAAATCAAAATGTCATGCAGCATCATATTCTAAAATAGAATCAGCCGCGGTCACAATATTTGAGAATTCAGGTAAATATTTTGGCAGTATAACTATAAATAAATCGCTTCGGAACCTTTATTCGTTTGATGCCCGGATGAAGTGTATGTATTCGGACTGGTTATATTTTCGGACCAATCAGAATTAATTGAATGGGGAGAACTAGAAGACCAATGTCCAGGACTTTCAGGACTTGGAGTTGAGAAACTGTAGCGTATATGTTGTGGGGTGACATCTGAATGTTGAGGGGGAGGGGTTAAATAGTAATTGTGTTGTTGAAATTGCTGAGGAAGTAAACTGGCAGGGGGGATGCTGTTTGAATATCCTGTTGTATATGTAATATCTAAACTGGCCTGACTAAAATCGTATCCCATGGGCAGGGTTTGATTCTGTGGGATCCCACCATGTTTCTGTTGGGTTGCAGCTCGCATTGCTGCAATATGTGTAGGGCTCGTTGGGAGACAAGGGCGGGTTTTTGCAGGAGATGGAGAACCACTGTACGCTTGTGGAGACAGAGACATATTTGATTGTACGGAATGTGGGGTACTAATAAGCCCTTCTAAACCGGGTGGCATACCCATATTTGAATATAATGATGCTGTATCATAAGGACTTGACAAATTTGTCATGGGCGATTCTACGGGACTTAAAGCCGAACTTATAGAATCACCACTTTGAGGGATCTCAGTAAGTTGTTGATTCCCTTGAACCTTCTTAGGGTTGTTCTTTTTAACACTGGGTTTCCGCCGCATACTTCCTGTATTCGCACCTTCAACCTGCGGACTTGTTGGACCCAGTGGGTTATTTGCTTTACTGGGTCTTTTTGACTTCTGTCGTTTGGGAACGATTACTGTGGGGTGTTGTATTAATTGACCTGTAGGCGATGCTGAAATAAAATTAACTAAAAATGTGATTTAAGAAAATAAAAATAAATATAACTTACTCATCATGGAGTTATTGGGCATTACATTCACCATCTGTGGGCTTCTTGGAACATGTTCTTCAAGAAGCCTGACAATATCATGATGTAGCCTTTCACTAGCAACATCTCTTGGTAAACGATCCATATGATCAGTTATTTCTCGATTGGCATAAGCTTCTAATAAAGCTTTGCAGGCCTGGAAGGAACCTTCACGGGCTGCCAGGAATAATGGAGTTTCATCCTAAAAATCATTTAAAAAATGTTATCTTCATAAAATTGCATTTATAATAATACATAAATAGAAATTTTGCTATTTTATTAATTAAGTACCAATTTGGATACTTTTGTTAACTCACCTTATCATCTTGTGCATCTCTATTAGCGCCATGTGCTAATAAAATATTTACGGCTTCAACATTGTTAACAGCAGCTGCCCAATGCAGAGCAGTTTTTCCAGAGTTATCTGCAGCATTGATGTCAGCTTCTGCCCCAATCAAATCTTGCACCATTCCTTCAATTGCCAATCGAGCAGCTAGAATAAGTGGAGTAGTCCCCTCATGCATTCTAGCATTCAAATTGGTAGCACGATTTCGTAATAAAATTTGAAAGACACCCAAGGCATCTGCAGCAACAGCTGCATGCAGAGGGGTTCGTCCTGTGTTATCCTGAGCATTTGCATCGGCACCGGCGTCTAACAAACGTTTTGCAGCATCTGATCTGGCATATCTCGCTGCTAAATGAAGTGAAGTTTCACCAGTTTTGTCCATAGTGGCATTTAATTCAGCACCTTGAGCTACAAGATCTTGTATAAAGGCACCCGCAGTGTCATCTTCATCTTCTTCACCAGTTTCCATACCTCCACCTCGTACTGCGGCCACCATAATTGGTGTCATGCCTGAAACATAAGAGTTATAAGTAAAAATTTTGAAGTGAAAACTAAAAAAATTTTGTAGAATATAAGACAAAAAAATACTTACCACAAGGGCCTCGGGCATTAATATCATTATCTCCTTGTGGTGGTGTCAACATAGTTGAAGGACGCAAATCAGCAGCTTCTAAATGTTGCTGAGTCCAATGCCGTGGTTCAGCTTCTTCATAATCTGTAATAGCGGTCTGATCACTTTGATAACCATTTCCATCCAAAACACGCATTCTCTTTGGCTGAGGCATCTCAGATTCATCATCGGACCATTGTTGTCCATGTCCCATATGTTGTCCATGCATATTTATATCTAAATCCATGCAACCCAAAGAAGGATTTCTGTTCAAATTCCTCATTTCTTGCCCATCCGGTCCACGTCTTTTTGAACGTCGCCTTGTTCCTTGATTTGTATTCAAGAATCCTTCCGGGAACCATGTTATGCCTGTCGCACGTTTCCTTTGCGTGGTAACTATCATACCAATGACAAATGCAATTATAATCACTAGGACTATTCCTAAGAGGACAAATTGTGAATTTGTCGGGCTGTCAGTTATTTCATTGGGATCTGGCGTTCCATCGACTTGTAAAATAGGGAACGCTCGGTTTAGGGTGTGTTTGGAAGCCTTTGCAGCCAAAAATTCTGCAGCGGCAGTAGCCGTTTGGAAGCAGTACTCTGCATTCTCTGCTACTGATGAACATTTTCGATTGTCAATTTCTAAATAAACTCGAACTCCTGATTGTCCTATTTGTTCTGTGTAGGAAATGTTATGTTTTCGCATGTACATACTGTCTTGTTGAAAAACAGGGCGTGTTGAACTGTGCCAAGGATAAATCATGTCATTTCCAAAACTGTCCTTTTTAATATAAACGGTGGTGCGTAATTGATGGCTGGTATCTCGTAAAAATGCGACAACATTTTTCTTAAAGGCTTGAAGATCCATGAGGATGGTCACAGAGAGTACTCCTTCAGCAAAGACGGGAGGTTCATTTTCACAATCTAATCCATCCCAATTACATTCTGCATTGTTACATCCATAATCGCAATAACCATTTGCATAATGTTTTTGGCAATACGCATCGTAAATAGGGTTACATGGTTGCAGAGATTTTTCACAATCACGTCCATCATATAAGCATTGCTGGTTGTTACAATCTTCATTACAAACACCATCCATAAAAACTTCCCAACATTTAATTGGAGCAGTGCAATTTGCCCATGGATTCATTCCAAGCGAACAATCGTTCCCATCAAAATCACATGCATATGTATTGCATTCTTCATCACATTTGTAATTCCCTTTTTTAAAATCACATTTATTCTTATGGCAAAGTTCCTTTTTCCGTTCTAAATCTTTAGCATAATACAAGTTCTGATCTTTACGGGATATAACAGGGAATCCAACTCCGCCCATGAATTTGTTATCAATTATTTCACAATTTTTTCCATTATGTTTTGGTGGGCATATGCAATCATAATCCCCTAATTTGTCTTGGCATATTGCATCTTCGTGTTGGCACGGATTGCTATTACATTCATTCAGAGAGTCTAATTCACAATGAGTTCCAGTTGTACCCAATGGGCAATCACATTGGTATCCACCTCCATCTAAAATTCGACACAAACCACTGTTCTGGCATGGATTAGGATTACAATCATATCCACTAAATTCACAGTTTTTCCCGAAGAATCCATCTTGACATGTACACTGATGCCCTGCATGAATAGCAGTGCAAATACCCCCATTTTGACAAGGCGATGCTTGACAGAAGTTTACTTTCATTTCACAATGCCTTCCCATATATCCAGTTTTACAGTTGCAGTGGTAATCATTCACAAGTTGCACACAATCCAAGGTTCCAATACCTGAACAAGGACTCGAGAGACACTCATTTATATCTCCCTCGCATCTAGGGCCCACAAATCCCGGTGGACATTTACATTCAAATCCTCCAACCTTATCCATGCAAGTTCCGTTGTTATGGCAAGCATCAGGTCGGCAATCGTTGGGATTAATCTCACAAATGTATCCTAAAGTACCAGGTGGGCATGAGCACAAGAAGTTATCAACCAAATCATGACAGGTTCCACCATTCTGGCACGGATTCGGCTTACAATCATCAATATTTAGTTCACAGTTTTGACCTTGGAAGCCCTTGGTGCAAAGGCATTGGTATCCTCCTACCAAATCTTTGCAGGTTGCTCCGTTTTGGCAAGGGGCTGATTCACATTCATTGATTTCACGTTGGCAGTAAGAACCAGTATAACCATCAAGGCAATGACAACGGTGAGAATTTCCTATATCTTCACAGGTACCATTATTACATAATTGTTTTAAAGCGACTCCTAAAAAATAGCAATAAGGAATCCACTAAAATTTGGATAATAATAATATTGTAACTTACCTTTTCTTATGGAAGCATCTTTACAACTGACCATTTCTACATCGCAAACCTTACCAGTCCATCCAGGCGCACAAACACATTGATACTGATTTTTGATTTGCCGACAAGTTGCTTGATTTTCACACGGGTTTGTAGCACACCAATCAAAGTATTCACTGCAATCTTTTCCTGTGAATCCATACGGGCAATGGCATTTGTAGTGCATGTTATGATCTTGACATGTGGCACCATTTAAGCAGGGATTACTATCACACAGATTGATGCGGTTTTGACAGTTAGAACCGGTATATCTGTAAAATCAAAATATGGTACTTTATTTAAAGACTGAACATTTAATGGAGTTTTTTGCAAACTTTTAAATTGCATATATCACTATATGAATAAAATCATCTTACCCTGCCATGCAGTTGCATGTATATGAATTTATTCCATCAATGCAAGTGCCTCCATACATGCAACTACTTTCTGTGCAATCTTCATCATTTGTTTGGCATGTTATTCCAGAAAATCCAAGGGGACAAGTGCAGGTGTAAGAATCGACATATTGATTGCATTTGGCACCATTTTGGCAGGGATTGGACTGGCATTCATCAATATCTACTTCACAATGCTTCCCAGTAAATCCATTCACACATAAACAAACATAATCTCCAATGTCATCCAAACATGTACCACCATTTTGACAAGGGACTAAAAGAAGTAAATTAGAATATTAACAATATACACATTATTAATTGAATATGGTACTTACATGATGCACAATCATCTGTGTTTATATTGCAATCTTTTCCTTCGTACCCATGAGCACAAATGCATTGATACGATCCATTTGTGTTTTTGCATGTGGCTCCATTTCGGCACGGTGCAGAAACCATGCACTCATCCACATCTGTTTCACATAACCTCCCTGAATATCCCACGCTGCATGAACAGGCGAAATCAAGGAAATTTGAGCTTGGGGTACATCTTGCATTGTGCTGACATTTATTAGGAGCACAAGGGTCCAATTTTTCTTGACAATCATGCCCAGTGAATGGTAACTCACAAACACATTTGTAGTTATTTACTTGATCAATGCATGTACCTCCATTTTTGCATGGATTTATAGCGCAATCATCAACATTTGTTTCACAATTAACACCAGTGTATCCAGGAATGCATTCACAGGTGTATGAGGCAAGATGGTCATGACATAAACCTCCATGTTGGCATGGATTTGATGCACATTCGTCAATATTGTTTTCACATTGTTTTCCACCATAACCTATAAAGTTATGATCAAGTTTTATGGCAATTTCATTATGTAACAAGTTTTAGAGGAAGATGCTATGATAGTTGTTAAATAATTATTCTTACCAGGTAAACAGTGGCAAATAAATTGGTTAACTCCATCTTCACAGGTCCCACTATGTTTGCAAGGATTTGATTTGCATTCATCCACATCGCTTAGGCATCGAGCATCGTAATATCCCCGGGGACATTCGCACCGAAATCCATTTACAAGGTCTATGCAAACTCCTCCATTAGCACAAGGATTTGATGCGCATTCGTTGATATCTGTTTCGCAATGTTGGCCCATGTAACCAGGAAGACATTCGCATTTGTAACTATAAGAAAAAAAAATTAAATTAAAGAACGAAATTGTATATTCATGCTTGTTAAATGCACACAGCCATGCTGAAAACGAAAGACATGCAATATATCCACACAAATCAACTTACTATCTGTAGCGAGAAAAACGCACCACCATGAAAAAGAAAAATTCTTTATAAATATTTGCCCCGAATTAGGTTAATATCAAAAATATTTCAACACAAACAAATCAATTGTTTCTTTGTTTGTGCTTTAAGGTTGTATTTCACCAAGTTTTGGAAAAACTTAATTTCTATTTTTTTTTACCTGTTTATTCCATCAACACATTTTGCTCCATTACGGCATGGGTTACTGTAACATTCATTTACATTTATCTCGCAGTTATTTCCAGATGTTCCTGCTTTACAGATGCATTGGTAACCATTTACAAGATCCTGGCATGTTCCTCCAAATTGGCATGGATTTGATTCGCATTCATTTATTTGATGTTGGCAGAGGTATCCTGTATAACCAGGATGGCATGTGCAGAAGAAGGAATTCTCACCATCAATGCATTCACCATATTGGCAAGGGGAAGACTGGCAGTCATTGATATTTGTTTCGCAAGAGTAGCCTAAGACAAATGATAATAATGAGTTAAACATTTTTTATCTATGACTAACTTTAAAAAAATCCCAAATTTATGATTTGATTGAGTATGAATTTGATAGGATTAAGAGAAGGAAATGTTGATTATTCATATAACTTCATTTTCTGCAATTGGCACTTTGTAGTTCTTAATATTTAATAAGTAGTGGAAGAATGTATTTACATTTGAAATGTAAACATAAAAAAATAAAAAGTTTTAAAATTACTGACTTTTATTTTTTCTTAAGATATTGCAGTTCTATTGCTTTTATTTTTCATTAATTTGAATTTTATATTTTTTACATTTTTTAGTTTTAAGACAATTAATTTTTGCGCAATAATTTTCTATCTTTAGATTTTTTAGAAACCAAAAAAGTTTTATTTTTAATCTATGAAATCCCTGTAGATATAACTCAAAAATTGGAAGTCTTTAAATTTTTGAAAAAAAAAAGTGAAGATAACAATTGCAAATTATATCTTGTTTTACCTGTAAATCCTGGTGGGCACCTGCACGTATATCCAGCAATTGAATCTTCGCAAGTGCCTCCATTCCGGCAAGGATTCGAAATGCAATCATCGATGTTGATTTGGCACCGAGAACCGGTAAAGCCGACAGCACAAGTGCACTTGAAGGAATTTATTTGGTCGTGACATACCCCACCATTCAAACAAGGACTATCCTTGCATTCATCTATATCAATTTCGCACTGAGTTCCCGTGAAACCTGAAAAGATAAGAAACATGCATGACTTAGCCCACATACTCTAAGACCTGAAAGAGCGCTGGGTGGGTCATTGATGTTACTACCGCTATTTATTGCACCATGTCGCATTTATCTAGATTTTAATTATTGAAAACATGCGTATGCACGTATAGAAAGAAAATAACTAACTCGGAAATGTCATTTTAAAAAATAAGTTCGTTAATAAATAAATAGCAAATAGGAGTACATACATAAATAAAGAAATGCAAAATGTAAATGAATAATTAATGTGCACCATGTCGTGTACCAGACAGACAGGAATGGGATAAATTTTATGACATCGGTATGAATCAAATAAGAAATTGTCATACCTCACAAAAACTAGCGCGCGCGCGCGCGAGATTAAAACAGATCTCCGCTTAATTAATTCATTTGCATTGTGGATTTATCAATAACTTGTTCCACGCTACCTGATAATTGGCCTCGTTCCCATACCATCAACCCGCGAATCGGAAATACTTACATTGCCATAAAAATAAAATAACGCGTGAGATGGAATATTATGAAATTTCTGATAGGCATACTCGACGACAAATCGTTAAAAAGTAAGGCGATAATGCAAACATCAGGAATTGCATATTGCGGGAATTGAAATGTTTGTTTTTCTCTGGATGGAACTAACGGTCTGAGAAAATAAGAACGAGCGCGCCATCTAATCGATTAGAAAAATTGCGACGCGCGGAATGTTTTCGCGAAATTACTCATCCGTTAAACGCGAAAGTTAACATCTAAACGAAGAATATAAATTCTTAATTCTCCTATTAACATTATAAAATGGTTACAATAAAGAATAAAGAAATTTCTTGTTAGAAACAAAAACAATTAACGTTTCATTAAAAATCTCAGACAGATATAATATTAAATAAGCTAAATATACTTCGTTCAACTTTTGGTAATGAAGGGCCATCAGAAAAGGTTGTTAACAGTTATTTATTCCTTCTGTTGCTCGGGTTTGTGTAGCTTATTTAATTAAAATTCACTTTCATCTTAAGTAGAAGTTTTCTTTCTTTATCAGGCAGTAAAAATGTAAATAGTTATTGTTCCGACCGCCATTAAAGTATTTTTTTAATCTTTATTTTAAATTGCAGTGTGTGTGTTTCTTGGAATTAAAGTTAGGAACAATGATTATTATAAAACATGCAAACTTCGTAAGTTATAGTAACGTGGGAGTAACTATAGAGAGCATGCACCACCAATGGATTAAATGCGCGCGCTTTAGGCGAGGCTGTAAAGGATGGGAGATCCGCAAAGAAACCGTTAATAACTTTTTCCTATTTATAATTCAACATCACATTACAAAATGTGCACATGTGCAGTTATTGTGAATTCAATAATCTGCATGCAAATTATTAATTATGTTGTTATTGTTTTATTTAATTTCTATTTCTCCTTTTGATGATGCCGAAATGTTTAAAGGAAATAACAATGAAAATAAATAAATGTTTTGCGTTGAACTTACCAGGCATACAAACGCAACGAAACGTTCCAGGATCGTCCAAACAGGATCCTTCATTATGGCAAGGATGAGACTCGCACTCGTTCACGTTTGTTTCACAACGAGGTCCTGTGAATCCTTGCGTACAATTACAAGCGAAACTTCCTGGGGTGTTAACACATATTCCATCATGTTCGCATGGTGAACCTAAAATAATTTTTAAAACAATAAAATAAAACTCCAAAATTAAAATAAAAAGAACTGAATAAAGTAAGTTTCCTATCTGTGATAGATCAATTGAGTGTGAATTGTCTTCATTTAATGATTGATCAATCTGTTGAACTTCGACCTTCCTTTAACGTGAAGAGAACAGTGCGCGCGCGCCTGCTTCTGTTCTTAA
>JAODAH020020581.1:0-130467 GCA_027574865.2 Coproporus ventriculus | reverse complement strand
TTTGCTCCAAGCACCATCATTTTACAAACGCTAACACATGTGTTTTTTTGTCCCACTCCCCCTTTAATCATATATATATATATATATATATATATATATATATATATATATATATATATGATCTAAGTATTTTTTAGATAAAATTATCCGTAGAATTCAATTCTGTCATCAGATTCAGTACAAAAATATTTATTGTCGGTAAATGTGTATTTTAGATAACTAAAGCTGGAAAAAATTTTATTTTTAGCAGTTATTTCGGTTTTTCAACCTTCAAACCTTTTAAACCCTTGCTATGCAAAAAAATTCGTGTTTGGTATATTTTATGTCAAAATACGTCGATTTGACCTTTGACCGGGTAATAAAAATTGGCTGCTTCACAGATACACAGCGATGAAAAAATAACAATTTTTTCGATTTTGCGGCAAAAATGTAGGGGATGTGGTAAAATGGACTTCATCTTCGGATTCTACGGAAAATTTCGGGTCGATTACATGTATTCCAATATTTCGATTTTAAAAGCTAAAAAAATAGCAGAATTTTTATTTAGAGGTTTCATGCCTTAATAAACCGACAGAGTAACTTCTAATGAGTTATAAAAATTAAAAAATATCATACAGCAACTTTTCCAAACTTACCTCCTTAACCTTAGAACACTTAAAAAAGGAATTGTCAATAATTTTGCGCTAAACTACATCTTGTTTCTCCAACTATTCAGTTTGTATGAGTACATTAGAATTGTAAGTACAAGTGATTAACTTCCCCTATCAAATTAAAATACTACAATCAAATATGAGCGAAGTCTATATTCGATCAATTTTTGAAGTAATACTACTTTAGCAAAGGTGGGCGTTCTTCTAGGCCTCTAAAAGCAGTAAATACAAACTTAGTTTTAATCAATGTTCTATAATCAACCAATCGATCTGGATTATTACTATGCAGGTGTCATGCCCATATTCCTTACTTTTGGTCAGTTTGCTGTTTCAAAAGATACTAAGTTGCATTTGGTTCTAATTCTGTGATAAAAGTCGAATTTGTTAGTATTTGTATGTTTAAGGTCCAATAGTTTTAGTCACACTTAAAGTTAACTAAGCCTTATTTAGCATAAAAACAACAATGGCTCTTAACACCAAAAACACAAACCATATTTGTTGTATTTCATAAATTTGTGGTATGAAAAATAACACATGCTGATAATATAAAATTTCAATACATCAATGTTTGTTTCAACAGCAAAAAGCTGATATAGAGGAAACTCAAATCTTGCTTCTCAACTTCCTAGTTCCTTTCCTTGGTGCACAGAAATGTGTTAAGTATTTGTTACTGAAATTTTCAAGGCAATTTTTAAAATAAATCTTCATTTTTTTCATATAATTAAAATTCTTTACTCTTGGTTGTTTTACTGGTAACGATAAAATTCAAAAGTTTAAAGGCAATGTTTCTTGCATTCTTAAACCTTTTATATAATTCTTCATTGGACATAAGATATAATTCATTACAAACTAGGTCTCCATTGCTGCTCGAGAAAAAAATTGGTATTGTAGTCTATTTTACATCCATCAAACACATGTCTTTAGTAAACAAATTCTTATATAACTAAACATTGCATGCTACATATATGATGCATGATATTTACATCAAGAACATTCATTTGGGATTATGGTGATCAGGACAATAATTATGAAACCAACTTATTAGATATTT
Organism: Coproporus ventriculus; assembly: GCA_027574865.2. NCBI lineage: Eukaryota > Metazoa > Arthropoda > Insecta > Coleoptera > Staphylinidae > Coproporus > Coproporus ventriculus. The sequence continues at coordinate 128,766 of JAODAH020020581.1, read as the reverse complement.
ATATCTTTGGGAAAAAGTTCAGAAAATATTTAGTCAGTCTTGAAGCGGCAACCTTTCGCTTGTATGGTTATATCTTTGATATGAAGTGTTTAAGTGCGGAACTTAAAGTGTAAATACAAGTGGTGTAATTGTGTCTATGTGTATGCTCCAAAATTAAAGGAAACCTGTAAAAATGTATAAAAAAACTTAAGACCGGGTATAAACATAACTAAGGCAAATATTGACAAAGAAATTACTATTCATTATAGATAATCTGTGGCAGGTGTAAATTAATAGCTATATATAACAGACGATCAAAGGAGATTATTATCTGACAAAGCAGCATGTTATCTTTCACATCTGAGAAAAACACAATAGATGATCCATTCTCAACATTAATGGTTCTGCAACACTACCTGATTTTAAAAGCGCCATATCTTCTTGTAATTTCAAATATTCTGTTCGCTCCTCTTCCATCAATCGATTCAACTCTGCTTTGCGTTCAAAAATTAATTTACTTAAAATTAATTCCGAAGGCGTTTCTATCACAGTTTCTGTTCCACATGCTCGTTTCTTCCTCTTTGGCGTTTCGACATTTTCAAGTAAAGCCCCATACTGAGCCGCACAATTCTTTTGATGAAACCAATCGGATGGCCGATTGGGTTCTCCAAACGGTTTCAAAGCACGACTAACTGACATCCAATTTTGATCACCACTTCTCGCAACTGCAAAAGCTAAACATAATTGTTCCCTTGTTGACCATTTATCTAATGGTTCACGTTTTTTTTGTAAACGTTCTTGTATTGAAGCCATTTTTGAGGTTAACTTTCTTTACTAAAGAAAAATATTTTTAATTGTAACAATAGTAATATATAAATGTAACAGAACGTACAGTGTAAAGGATCATTAGATTATTTTAATGTTTTTTGTATGATTTAAACGCCGGCGACTTCAAAAAATCAACAAACAATATCGACGCCATTTTTAAAGCAAAAACAGCAGAAATCTTCTTGCTGCTTGCACGTGATTGGAGTAGGCCATTCCAGTAATTATTATAATCTCTGATAGATGGCAGCAGCTAAATGCACATTCATGTCTTTGTCTCATTTGTCTATCGTGACACAAATATCAAATTACAAATTACCATAATCATATACTTTCTGATTAAATAGCCACCAACTTTGAGTAATATTTTCTTTGTTGTTTTTCCTCTAAATCGGTGTATCGTATAAATAAAGAAAAACCACAGTAATGATTGATGCGTTAGCTTAATCGAAAATAGGTAGAAGCAAATGATTTACTTTTTTCAACTTTATTTTCAAAAATTTATCTCCAACTCCAAGTGGAAGGCATAAAGAAATTCCTGTAAGGCGATTGAGAGATGAAAAAGGATGAGATCGACAAATTATGAAATGCAAATGAACATGTATGAAAAAGGAACCAAGGAACAAAAAATAAACAACTTAATAAATATTCTTTGATTTGTAATGTATTTTTTAGTGGCCATATATTTTTATAAACTCAATAATTTTGAAAACAAAGTTTTTAAAACTTAATTAATTTTCCGTATAGCAACTTCCCAAAATTTTCTTTGAGTTTTTCAGGTGTCGCATGTTTAATTCGACTCTGGCAAGTAATTTACGTAAAATTAATTCCGAAGGCGTCTCCAGTACATAATTCATTCCTGATGATCTTTTCTTCAATTTTGAATTCTGAAGGATTTCAAGTAATGCTCTGTATCGTGTCATAAAATTTTTTTGACGTAGCCAATTGGACGGCAGATTCGGATTACCAAATGGTCTTAAACCATGGCTAAGAGACTTCCAGTTACTATCTCCACTTTTAAAAATTGCAAAAGCGGAACGAAAATGTTCATGTCTTGACCAATTATCCAAATTTCCTTGGGGATCTCTATTCATTGAAGCCATTCTCTTGATTAACTTTCACTAAATAAGATATGTAAAATTTCTGAATGATAAAATGTAATAGAACTTACAACAAAAACAATAATCTGAACTTTCGTTAAAAAAATATCAGTTCACATTCTATGACAGACTTCAATGTTGTGACTGTATCTATAGAGAAAAAGGAAATTAAATTATTGTTATTGACAAAGCCCACTAGAGATTTTATTTTGAGAGAGGTCTCTATCGTGTTTCACTCCTGTATGAAAACGCGAAAATATTAGTTATGAATTACGCATGCAAGGTTTAATTAAATATTTGAGTTAGAAAAGAAGAAAAAAATCATAATGCCATGCGTAAAATGCCTGTGGTCTGTCGGTTGATCTTCTTGTATGACATAATTTTTTTCTTTATATATTTTTAACAACTCTAACTTTTAACAGGTACCACAGATGCAGCAAATCTTTTTTGGCATTTCTCCTAGTCTGAAGTTCTAAATATTTGAAACAAGAAAAACAACAGCTTGTGCTAAAAGCCTTGCTAAGGCAAAAATGATATTTTAAGACTGCAAGTTTCTTATTTGCTTTTGTCATAAAAAAAATCCAATAACACCTAGGGAAAAAGGTTTCCTTCCTATTATTCCACATCTATATGTTCACATCTGAAACCACCTCAATGCATTGGAATCACTTCCGTTAAATGAAAAAATCTTATAAATTAAACTGTTAATAGAAAATCGGAACAAATACCAACCTTATTTTATTTTAAATGAAGCTGCCGAAAATTGTGAAAATAGCAAAAGGAAAAGTTTTTGGTGTTTCATTGATAAAAGGAATAAATCTGAAGATTTAAAGAATAATTTAATGTTATGAAAAAAAAATTCTTGAAGTTCAAAATGTAAGTGAAGAAGAAGGGAAAATGAACTTAATCAAAAGTTTTTAAATCGCTATATCTTGAGCGCCATGTTTATTAACAAGCATAAGTGACATCTTTTGTCAATAAATTCTATTATTTGTATCTGCACTAATCTGTACCACATAGCCTTATTTATAAAATAAAATAGAAACATATTATTTTATAAATTAAAGCTTAAACTGTGGCTCTTGTCTTACTTGGAAAGTTATAAATTTGGTTTAATATTTAAGCAAATATGACCGCTTTTGAAGGTAAGTTAGGTTATGTTGATTTTTGCCTCTTAATAATTTTTATATTTTTAAATTGGATAAATAATATTATCTGAGTAAAATGTAGCTTATTTTATTTGTTGTAAATTGCTATAAAATATTTTGTATTGTCATAGAATTTGGCGTTCTTCCTGAATTATCTAAGGCTATCGATGAATTGGAGTGGATGTAAGTTTGAATAATAACTATCATATTTATATTTTCCTAAATTGTTTTTTTTTTAACTAGGTTACCTACAGATATTCAAGCAGAAAGTATCCCATTGATTTTGGGAGGTGGAGATGTGTTAATGGCTGCAGAAACTGGTAGCGGAAAAACAGCTGCTTTCTGCTTGCCTATTATTCAGATTGTGTGGGAGACGAAAAAGGATATTGCATCTGGAAAGTTGAAGAAAGTTACACAGTTTAGCAGTAAGTTAGTTTGATAATCTTAAGCTAAAGTAACAAGATGTTATAGAGTAGAATGTGGACTGACATCTAAACTAAAAGGTGATTATGCGAAAAGTGAGTGAGGAGAAGAGTGTTTTAGATCTTCTGTGAAGACAACAAACATGTTATCTATATTTCAATTAATGTAAAAAGTGGGACACGTTGTTTAATGTGGGAAGTCTGTTCATATTATCTTCAATTTATATTTGCAATTATTTTAACATTTTCTTTCTATTTTTAAATAGATTGAGGACAAGTGTTGAGAATGCTGCTGCAAAATTTGCATATTTCCTACTGTTACTTTTATTACATGCTTTCTGCCCAATAATGTCTCTAAATTGGGCTTTTAGATGTGATTTTGATATCTCAGTTTTCTTGCTTAAACAATTAATCTCATATAAAATATCTTTTTTATAGCTCCTGCATGGACAATGTCTATCATTGATAGAGGCAATGCAATTGCTATTTCACCATGTGGATTAAGAGTTCAATCAAGAGAACAAAGAGAATGGCATGGTACAAGATGTACTAGAGGTGTAACTAGCGGTAAATGGGGTTTCGAAGCTACAGTTACTGATGAAGGATTATGTCGTGTGGGATGGTCAACATTACATGCTAATCTAGATCTTGGAACCTGCAAGTAAAAAGAATATTTAAAAACTTTTTTTTTTATAAATATTTTTATTTTAACATCTTATCAGATTTGGTTTTGGATTTGGAGGAACTGGTAAAAAATCAAACAGTAAACAATTTAATGATTACGGAGAAGCTTTTGGTAAAAGCGATGTTATAACTTGTCTATTAGATATGGAGAAAGGTGTAATTAAATTTTTGAAGAATAATGTCGATTTAGGTACAGCCTTTCAACTTAACAAATCCCAACTAAATGATGCGTTTTTCCCTGCAGTTGTTCTAAAAGTAATTATTTCTTTAAATATTTTTGGATTTTGTTTATTAAATCGCAGAATTTATTTTCAGAATGCTGAAATGGCTTTTAATTTTGGTGATAAAGTAAAATTGAAATATAACCTTCCTGAAGGATATGAACCAATTGGGAAAGCTCCTAAGGAAAAAATTGTAATAAACACAAATGGAGCAGAGGCAGAATCGAATGTTACAAAAATTGAGAAAAACGCTCCTCAAGCTATCATAATTGAGGTAAGATCATACTTTAGTAGCTTGCTAATTTTAATACTTACAGTAATAACACTGCAAATGTTTGAAAAATGAAATATAGTGGAATTTATATCTTTAACTAAATTAAATAAAAGACAAGATTTTAATTTTTTTCTGAATTAACAAGAAAGGTTTTAGAGTTATAATGAAATTGCACAATATATAGAAGATGGATAACATTTTCTTTAAAATTTTGAAATAATAATTATGCTGAAAACTTCTTTTTTCTTAGCCATCAAGAGAATTAGCTGAACAAACTTATACTCAAATAAAAAATTTCAAGAAGTATATCGAAGATCCAAAAATCAATGAATTGTTGCTTATTGGAGGAGTAAATGTCAAAGAGCAAATTGCCACTCTCCAAGGTGAAGGAGTTGATATCATTGTTGGAACCCCTGGTCGATTGGAGGACTTAATTCAAGGAGGTAAGACATTTCTGCAATAACTTCTGTATTATTGGGCATTTTTATAGAATTAAAAAAAAAATTCTTGTTAAATAATTCTTCATTGCTAAGATTGACCATTTTTTATATAAAAGAATTCTATAAAAAAAAGGTTTAAAAAACTAGAATAATTTTTTTCAAATGTTAAATTTATCTTTTTTTTTAGGGTATTTGTCACTTACAAATTGTAGATTTTTTGTACTTGATGAAGCAGATGGTTTACTTAAACAGGGATACACAGAGTTAATTGAAAGACTTCATCAACAAATGCCAAAAGTAACCACAGAAGGAAGGAGACTTCAAATGGTCGTTTGTAGTGCTACTTTGCATTCGTTTGAAGTAAAAAAGATGGCTGTAAGTGACAAAATTTAGAATATTTGAGTAATGAATTATTTACAGTATTAACTATTTTGAGAAGATTTTACATTTTTACTTGATCTTGAGGTGTATTTCTTATTTTTTATCTTATCATTATGGACAATAGAGCTAAGGATTTTTTCTTTTCAGGATAAACTTATGTATTTCCCTACATGGGTCGATTTGAAGGGAGAGGATGCAGTTCCTGAAACTGTTCATCATGTTGTGGTGAATGTGGATCCTCAGAGTGATAAGAATTGGGAAACTTTAAAAAGGCACATTATGACTGATGGTGTAAGTACAACTACAAACTATTTATGAAAATTAATTTAAATAATGTTTATTAAGAGATTTTTATTTTATTTCAAAGGTTCATAATCAAGATAATGTACGTCCCGGTTTAAATACTCCAGAAACATTAAGTGAAGCTGTAAAATTGCTAAAAGGAGAATATTGTGTTCGTGCAATTGATGAACATAAAATGGATAGAGCTATAATTTTCTGTAGGACCAAAATAGATTGTGATAATCTAGAAAAATATTTAAAACAATTGGATAAAAATAAATATTCTTGTGTTTGTTTGCATGGTGATCGCAAACCGCATGAACGTAAACAAAATTTGGAAGCTTTCAAAAAGCAACAAGTTAAATTTTTGATATGTACTGATGTAGCTGCAAGAGGTTTAGATGTTACTGGATTACCATTTAGTAAGTAGATGCTGTTGAATTATTAAATTACATTTATATCTTAAAAATTTCATAAATTCATTATACAATTTTTTAAATTTTAGCTATTAATGTTACTTTACCTGATGAAAAATCAAATTATGTGCATAGAATTGGACGTGTGGGTAGAGCAGAACGAATGGGACTTGCCATTAGTTTAGTAAGTACAGTTCCTGAAAAGGTTTGGTATCATGGGCAGTGGTGCGGATCAAGAGGAAGGAATTGTTGGAATACAGATTTGGTGGAAAATCGAGGTTGTTGTATGTGGTATAATGAGCGACAGGTAGGAATGTTTTAAATTAAATTATCCGGTTTTCCATATTAGTTTGAAAAATTAATGCATTTTTTTAAATTTTTATAAAATTACAGTACCTTGCTGATATTGAAGAACACCTAAATGTAACAATCCAACAAGTAGGTCCTGATATGAAAGTGCCATTAGACAGTTTTGATGGAAAAGTGGTTTATGGCCAAAAACGTAGACAAGTTGGCACAATCTATGAAAGTCATACAGCACAGTTAGCCCCAACTGTTGACAGGCTTTCTGATTTGGAAACAAGAGCACAAATAATTTACCTTCAAAGGCTGTTAAAACAAGGTAGAAAATAGGTTCATTTCCATTTATTTAGTTAATTATAATAAGAATAATCATACAGTTTATATAAAAATCTATCATTTTTATATATGCTTAACAAGTTTTATAAGATCCTTATACATTTTTCTTGTGTTTATTTGTAAATAATTGCAAAAGTTTTTAACTTGTAAACTCCTCAATTCCAAATTCAGAATCTCAAGAAGATTATAATAAAGAAATTATACTGTGTACAAGGTTAATTTACATATTACCCTTATTTCTCTACACTTAATAAATACACATATAAAATAAATATAAAAAAACAGTATCTTTGATACAATTAAACCTAAAGACTAGCTACATACAAATAATAAAAAACAAAAGATTCTAAATACATAAAGCAACAAATATATATAATAAAAATATCTTAAATGCGTTAACTATGAATTAATTAACTTGCATTTTTTTTTTCTTGTAAGCAGCTCCGATTCCATCGCTAAACAAGTTGAAGATATCATAGGAGCATGCGGCAAATTCATGTATTGACATAGAAAGGTATGAGATAACAGGAAACCTAATGCTTCCTTAAATTTACTGCTTCTCAGTCGTTGGTAACGTAATTTGAAGAAAAGTTAACAGCCTCAATGGGACGTAATTATCCAGGTTACAATCTAGTAACAAATGTGCCACTTATTAAAGTTTTAAAATGGTGTTGATAAAACTAGCTGATTATATAACTTTTCATAATTGGCAGTATTATATATGTTGTACATTTTCTATGCCTGTGCTTACAATATTCTTAAATTAGTTCTTACAATAATTTTAATAAAATTCTGTTTCAGGTTCATAAGGAATTTGTATCGTCTAAAATTAATATACCAACTGGAGGCACAGCCTTAATTACAATAAGTAACTATTTCGATTGTTGAATATTATTTTGAATAATCCATCCCAACTTATACAAAAATAATTTACCTAAACTAACAATTAATTACTTGTCAGAATCAGAGATTTTTTCCCAATCACCATCAGTGCTGCTGTTGCTACTGCTATTTGTACCAACTCCATTTAAATTATTATCTTTATTATTTATTTCAATATCCTTTTTATCAGTCTCTTCATTTTCTTGTGCGTCTGTGTTTTTCCTGTTATTTTTCTTTTTATTCTTTTTCGTTGGTGATGTTTTTGCATTTTGTTGAAATATTATTTTCTCCCCAATTAATTCCTTTTTTGGGGGTGAATTTTTGGGTGTAGTTTTCTGTTTAGTTTCATTTTCATATTGTTCCAATAGTCGTATTTGCTCCTCTTCTGTTAATTCTATATCTTTAGCAAAATCTTCTGCAATAAAATATTTATATTTAAAAATAATTTAACGTTCTAAATGTGTAATTAATTTTGTAATCTTTTAATCATAATAAAAAATTATTACGATATTGAATTTTTAAGATTACTTAAAATTGCAATTTAGTTATTTAATATTAGAAAAATGAGATTTAATCATGAAATATGGTAACAACCCTGATTAAATCTTTTTTGTGTTTATTGAATATTTATTTGTAGGATAAAAAAGTGCTAATCTTAACCCATTGTTGATAGCTAAGTTTGTGTTTGTTTCATATGCACTTCATGCATTGTGTAGCTGGATAAAATAAAGTTCGACTCTCTTAATATTATTCTTATAAGTACATTTTTAGATGTACAAGAAAAGTGAACAAAATAGAAGACAATTTTTGAAAATAAATTCATTTAATCATATAATCTTTTGTAGATTTAAAGCATTGCAAAAAATTTTTTTAAATCTTTTGACTTTTTTCATTGTTTTTTCCTCAAACATTTATTTTATAAAAAGATTTATTATATTTATTGGTCAAAACTAGTCATGCTACACGAACTTTGATAGCTAATACTGTTTTAGCTAACTACCCTTACTTATAATTAGTATTGCAGCAATAAAAGCAAAAGAACATTCGCCTGATCAAAAATTTTGTAAAGGCAATGCATTGCAATGGGAGTAGATTTTTGTATCTAAAAGAAAAATTTCACGAAATAAGTGATGCAAAGATAAAAAAAGGCTATTTTCGTAGGAACTCAAATCAGGGAGTTAATAAAAGATCCAGTATTCAAAGAAAAATTGAGCTATTTAGAAAAACCCAGCAGAGAAATTTTTTGGGTAATCATAAGAGTAGGAATAAAATACATCAATTTTATTTTTTAATCCTCAAAAATAAAATTCAATTCATTCTCATGCTCATTAACTCAGGGTCACCACGTGGTATACAAGAATGTTATGCATTGCACCAAGAGGTTAGCTTTGTTTTTTTTTATATTTGAAAACCATTTCAATAGTAGTATTAATAATACGACTGTACTAGCTATGTCAGGATGAATGCAACTAAGATTATTGCTAATAGAATGTCACAGAGAGCTTATATCGTTGTTAGAGATATGGGGACAGCAAAGGTTAGCACAGAAAGCTCCATTTTTTTAGGCACTTTAGAAGCACCTAGAAAAAAACCGTAAATTTGATAAATTTCTTAATAGATTTAAATTCGGAGGCCTTGAGGAAAACAATGAAATTTTTATTTTAATAATAAACATTAAAGCATTGTTGTTGATATGCAAACAAAATTAAGTTAATCTTAGAAATTATGTAACTGTTGTGCAACGCAATTATTTACCTTCGTCCCATTGCACAGTCTCTGCAGCATCTTCAGTCGCTTGTTTGTATTTCATTTCTCTTTTTTCTAGAGCTTCTTTTCTGGCTATATCATCTTCTAAAAGAGCTTTTTTGAAAAGGTACCTATAATGAAAGTATATTTACACAATTAGTGAATATTTTTTTTCCATTAGTTGACATGTTTTATATTTTTACAAATCCACTTTACTTTAATTGAGTGGGTTAAAAGCAAACGGATGGAAGTGACAGAAACATAATTTCGTAAAAATTAACTTCAAAGTTATTATAACATAAAAAATTAAGGTAATATCTGAATCCCTTTAACACCAACATTTTTAAGAAACCTCAAACCTTCTCCTCATAAGTTTTTATTATAAATTGAATGAAATGGTGGTGGTGGAAGGACCTTCCAGCGGACTAATCTTATTTTATCCAAATATCACTTGCATCCCTTTGCTTCTAACCCGCTCAATTAAGTAATTTTGATTGTGAAAGAGTTAAATACAATATTATTTTAATAGTCTTAATTAAATACCTCTTCCAAAAATGTCCATGCTCTACTTTTAAAGGAACTAATGTTGTATATTGGTTCTTTAACGTAATCGAACTCATCAAATGTTTTTGCAATCTTTCTTCTGACAGTTGGTCATCAATTATTTCCAGCCAACAATTATATTGATCTTTAAAGTTTTCTTCTGGATCTTCTAAAAATGTTTTTTCATCTTGTTGCAGTTCATACAATTCTTTCTGTAATAAATTAAAATAAAACTATATAAAACATCTAAAAATTATTTGTTGATGTGATAATGAACTTGTTTTAATTTTGCTATAAAAAATAATAATGTTGAATAAATATAAACTTAAATTTATTACCTGGAATTTATTAAGTGTTACCATTTCTTGCCCTTCTACAATCATCATAGCTTCTACATCTGAGTCATCAGGGCTAGGATTCAATACTTCATTCATTTGTCCTAAAATAATTATATTACAAAATTTGCATATGGTTTTTTACAAATCAATAATTACCCAAAAATGAACTTATACTTCGTTTCATTGTACTGGCTGTAGATTCAGGTTCGTCTAACTGCAAGAAAGTAAATGCTTTTTTGTTATCATTCTTTTGTGATAGCATTTTATTAATTATAGTGGGAGCTGTCTTGACAGAAAGTATATTATGAGAGGGAAACTAGAGGAAATTTGAAAAATTTTAAATGAAATTTGGTGGTGGAATAGCTGCAAGTTCCCATGTTATTAAAATAAACTTATATAAAATTAAACTTTGCCTAGAACAGCATGAAAATAAAGTTGCTAAAATTGTTTAAGCTTTTAAAGTTAACAATGGGCAGATTTAGTGCATAAAGTTTACTTCATGAATTAGCATTATTGAGTGTATTTACTAAACCAGGACTATAAAATTAATTGAATAGTATGGATAATATTGTAGCATTTTCAAAAATTTGCCTTAAGTAAGGATTTAAGTGACTTCATTCCAGATAATTCAAACACCCTTAAAATTGAGGTTATAACACATATTAATAAGTTTGCTAGCCAGTCCAGTTCTGCATTTTGGACTGTACAGCTCTGAGTAACTGATTTGCACAGGCATCACATATTTTCAGATACTAAGGTATTTGTTTTAAATTTGCTTTCTTGGTTGATTTTGGGAAGACTTTCAAAATGGGGTTTATTGATCTTAATCCACTTCCCTTTATCTCCTAGTTTAAGTGCTTAAAGTGGTGGTCATATAGAATGATCCCTCTAGGGGGTAAGTCTGGTGTCATTGTAATATCCGCTCCTGATGGTCATATTGCGCAAGTCTAGCATCTTACTTTTTTTAACAGTCCTGTTTTATTAATAAAGTTCAGTAGCTTTTGCCAATTGATTGTTTTAAACTCTGATCCCAAACCAGGCACTGTATTATACATAGTCCAGACGGTTTCTGCAGGACAACATCAGTTTGAAGTTTATTGCAGGTGTATCTGTATACCAAATAGTTCCTTTCGCTGCTCCCCAGATATTCTTTGTCCGATTGTCGGATGTAATAATTTTTAATCGTGGAGGTGTCATATTTCACCATGCCAATATTAAGCCTTAGACTTCTTTGGTCACTGGGTATAAATTATATAGAAAAGTTTTTTTGCGCCAATAGATCAGAAATTTTACGAAACGTGATTATGAAATTATTGATAGATGGAAATACATTATCAATGAAAATGGAAAACATGTTTTCTTTTTTACATAAAATAATGCTTTTTATTTTATAATAAATTTTCCTGACAGCCCAATAGATATTGAGGACAGTATTCAATGCATTGACGAATTAATCCAACAATTTTCACTTTTGAAAACTAAGCAAAGGAAAACTTTCGCAAGCAAATTGGTGATAACTGAATATCCTCTTTCATATTTGTTTCTAAAATTATTTATGATAATATATTTTCAAAATTCATGCATACTTTGATATGTACATAAATAATGTTTTGTTTGGTTTTATTTACGTCTTCATTTTATTTTCATTCACCAATATTGTTTTCCTATTAAAATCAATTAACATTCAATTCCTTTGATTTCCAATTACCCAACAATATGGATTAACCTTGGGCTATAATAATCTCAATATATCACTACAACACGTAACATACAAAAGCTCTTCTGATTGCATTGAAAAAAAAAAAACAAAAAGAATTAATTATATAATTTAACTTCACCGACCTTAAACTTTATCTATAAGCCAAAAATTACAATCGGCGTTATAAAAACTTTAAGTGCAATATAATTATTGCATGTAATAAAAATGTATTAAACTTAAAATGATTATAGTTCATAAAAAAAATAAATTTATTTTTATTTAACTGGAATTTTATGTAATTATGGATTTAACTACCTTTAATGTCCGTTCTATTGCATTTCCTGTGTTAGCAACAACACTGGTAGCTTCCGATTTAACAGCCGTACCAAATTCCTCCAAATCTTTTTTGACGAATTCAAGAACTTCGCAACTCTAAAACAAACCAAAATTATATCGATATAAATATAAATTAAATTTCTTTACCTTATTTTTTGCAGCTGTTAACCAAGAACCAAACCAATTATCATTCCTGAAAGAGAATTAAAGTTAATTAAGCAATAATCTTGCATATGGGAAAAAGTTTTCTTTTGTAAATTATTGATTTACTAAACTTACTTTTCTGCCATTTTATAACACTTTGCTAGATGTATTTAGGTTTTGAATTGGTATTTACAACTGACACAGTAATTTGTGGTGAAATCAGTTAGTTTTTCTTTATTTACAAAATTTATTTGACAGACATACGTCCTGTTTTCTGTCCTTGATAATTAGTGATTTAAATGCTTTTCTGTTGGCAATTCTTGCATTATTTTTTAATGACACCGTTAGATGTCTCAAGTGGTTATAAAATTTCAATTTCTATTTAATTTATAGACATTTTCAAAAGCTGATAAATATAAATAAGGAAAAAATATATAAAAGTTGTTTCTATTAGAAAATTAACATAATTTTTGTGTTCATTACTTTTTTTTTGGTTTTTACTTTACATAATTTAAGTATTTAAAAAATATTTCTATTTTCACTAGTTAATTTTAAATTTAGGCTCATTTTTTTAATTTCCAAGATTTTAACGCAATAATCGTAAGGAGAAATTCAAACATCATAAAAAGTAGTGCGTTTTTCAGAAATCATCTGTGAAATAAAAGACATTGTCCGTAAGAAATCCTAAGTTGATATAAAATGCGATTTTATGGAACATGTAATGCTGCATAACTTCAATTTGAAAATACATAACAGAAAAATTTTTTTTTGAAATTGTCAGTTTATTTATGGCTAATTCCTCGCGAAAACGTCTAGGTCATCCAGGTCAAGTCTGGGTTTCGGTGCTTTTTCGATTTTACCCATTCGAACTTCCAAAAGAACTAACTGGATTCCCGTAGTTTTTTGCACAAAAAAGTCAAAGCCTGATTTTGCAAGCAATTTAAGTTTTACTTATCATATTTCTTTTCTTAGGGATGGGATGACGGCTTATAGGACTAATGAAGCCATTTTTAAGTCATAAAATCATAAATTCGAAAAGAACACATTAAAAAAAAAATCGAATTTGTTCCCCAAACGCCACGCCACATAGCACTGAGACCATTTTTCAGACTCCTCGGAAAATTTCCTATTCATTTGGCTTACTTGCATGTCAATTTTGATAAATAGTGTTTTCAATCGAACCATGGACGAAAAAATGATCACAAATGATATCATCCACAATTGCCGCGTTAAACGTTCCAGGTGAAATCATTTTTTATATTTTTATATTGGATTGAAATGACTATCAAGGTTAATCGACGTAGATTATATTTCGAGCATTTTGAGCCCACTTAGACCTTTACAATTGCTACAAATTTGGAGCTACGATGTAAAAAAAATTTTTAATTTTTTTTATGTACGAGCACGGGATGCATTCGAAATGAAAAAAATGGCATATTCGGATCCTGCGAAAAATTTTGCATAGAAAACATGTATTCTAACTAATCATTATCTGCAATAGACTTCTAAGGCACAATCAAAACTATCCGTTTTTGGAAAAACAACATCACTGGTGTTGAAAAATGGATCTTGTATAAGTATGTCTGGTGAAAAAGATTTTGGTCCAAGTACGGAAAGCCTCCTCAAATAACATTTAACGCTAGACCTCACCATACTTTGGTTACTAGACAAAATTCTTTTGAATTTGGCTGGGATGTGCTACTACGCCCACCAAAAAACTTTGACATTGCACTTCCGGATTTCCCTCTCGGACAAAATGGAAGTAGAAAATTTTCAATACAAGTGGGATTGTCAAAACGTACCTCTAAGAGTTATTTGCTGCAAAGCATCAAACATTTTTTGAAAAAGTGATCATACAATTACTTGAAAGATGGCGTTATATTTTCAATGAGAATGGAAAATGCATTGCAGATTATATTAGATTAGATTTTATTTTTACATAAAAAATGCTTTTTATTAGATAATAATTATAGAATCTGGATTAAAAAAGTGGAAAAACATATTTTTTTTTTGAAAAAGTAAATTTAAACGTATTAAAAATGTAAAAAAATTACAGAAAATTAGCTGACAATAAATTTTAAGAATACAATACAATAGGCATTTTTATATTTTATATATTATTAAGCGGTTTTTAGTAATTTAAATCTTCGAAGAATACCCATAAAGGCCTGCTTGTTTGAAAAATTGCTAAAAATCAGCAATCACAAAACAAATACGTGCATAATTTAATTAGATTTGCAAAACGTGATTTCCTGTTGCACAAATATAACACTTACCTACTGATGAACAGCGATCAAGTATAACTAACGTATTGCAACTGGTTTTCTGTGAAAAGTCAATATTATTAATTGGTGTCTTGGGAAAATTTAGTAGCTATGGATAAGGAATAGACTATACTACGAAAGGAGTTTTTAAGAAATTCTTAAATATTTTGTGAAAAAATGGAATATTTCCATTATTATTCTTCTTGATATTCTTTAGAAACCACTTTTTTGTTTTATAAATATAACATCCAACAACATTGTTACCCTAGAAATTTTGATTTTGATTTTGTAATAAATCACATCTGTTAAGTCAATTATTATTTATAACAATAATGATTAACTTGTTTTAGTGTTTTGTATCAAATTAATCAAATTTAATTTTGCTCATTAGTAACACTTTAAAATTATGCAATAAAACCATTTGTTCACAAGAATGATAAAAGCAATGAAAATAATGCAATTCTCTTAAAGAATATGACAGAATTACGACAAATTCTTTAAAATTGCCACAAATTATGCAATTAAAATTAAATCAAGAACCCAACAAAAGTGAAAAGGAAACGAAACGAATTATATTAATACCATGACTTGGATGAGTGGTGGATATACATATATAATTATTTTTTTAGTTTCGTGTTTTGGAATTTTTAAAAATATCTATAAAATGCATTAAACATTGTTTCCATTTGATATTTTTGTAAATTAAAGATTTCTTTTGGGCAATATTTTTTAAAGACCTTGAGTTTACGTTATAGGAGTCAACATATAAAAAACTTTTGAGAATTTTTGGGGCAAAAGCGAGGTAATGAGGGAATCAAAGACATTACTTAAAAAATACTTTGTTCTCTTCAGATCTTTATTGTTAAACGCCATTTTTAAACAGATAGTTTTCGATGAATGGCTCAAATAGAACCTAAACTGGTAACGAATAACAATAAAGATGTAATAGAACAAAGCAGTATTAAAGTAAATTGGATAATCACAGAGTAGATGCGTCACAAATAAATTACATAATTAAAAATGATATATTTTTCAACATGGTCTTCTTTTAGCGCGATACACAAAAGCCTAGCGATATTCCAACATTTTTGCACTATCCAAAAAATTTGGTTTATGCAACTCCGGAAAATGGGCCTCTATATAAAGAATAGGGTAGATGAGACAGTAATTCCTAGTATAATTAAACCAATATTGTAGTGGCGATTTCTAATGAATGAGCTGGTGCAATGTTATGATTGTAGAGCATTTTCGCATTCTTAAATGGGGTCATTTTCTATTCAATTCAACGTCAAATCAGCCCATTAAATTAGAATTTTACCTTTGATTGAACCGTTCTTGTCTTGTTTGCAGCAGGATTGCAGGTTGAAATTTCGTCAGCAGTGACGAAACTTTTTCGAATTGAGTTAAAACGTGTTCAAACAGTGCTCCAACATATTCGTTTTTGTTTCACTATGAGTGAACGCGGCACCCATCTCGTCGATAGCTTTCTCATATCAAATTTTTCGTATAGGATATTTTGTATGCGTTCAATTGAGGTGATTAAATTGTTAGCAATCTCTCTAATCCAACCCAACGGCTTACTAACATAATATCACTGATTTTGTTAACTATATCTTATTCTGATGACTTGAGAACTCTTCATGGATGGCCATGCTTGAATTCATTGAACCAATATTTGATGGCAGCAAACGAAAATGCACAGTCCTTATAAATGGCATTCAACTTCATTTTGATTTCTTCACACGTCTTACCATCCAACAAAACAATCCTTCTGTGTTCCGTGGATTCAATTTAGAAATATAGAAATAAATAAAGCAAAGGTTTTCCTAATGGGAAAGTATAAAAATTCGTCCAAAAATCTTCACTCGTCACCGTTTAAAGTATAATCAATGTTTTTAGCCCTACATGAAGAGTTGCAGGGTTAAAAACATAGCTCTTTTGCTGCTTTTGTCTGACAAAGAAATTACAGTTAGCAAATGTCTATCAATTATGATTATAATCAAGTTTATTCAACCACCAGACTAAAAGAATTTGTGTATCTATTCTTTGAATATTCGTATTTCATATCTGTATTTGCAAAATGTTATTTTATGGAGTATCTAATAGCAAAAATTCGTACAAAAATATTAAGTTAACTTTGAAGTAGTTTAGATTAAATCTATTGGTATGTATTATGAAGGTATTAAATGTTTTGAGAAATTTATTTTTTGAGAACGCAGCATCGCAGTAAGCCAGTTTAACCGATGAAAATATGCAAATTTCGTAGATAAACTGTAGGTACATAATTTAGCCTTCTAATATATATGATACACGAAAATTGATTAGCTTCCTTCATTTAGAAACAGAACTCTTGCAAAACTGCTAATTCGTCAATCGTTGTTGCAAAGAACCGAGACCTGATCAGACTTTAATTAATTGGAGCTTGTTTTGTGATTAGATAAGGTAAATAAGGTCCATAAAAGGATTTTATGCGATCATAGATATTTTTTAATGAAAGTACGGTCCTGTTTGTCGGCAAAAGAGTAGTTTGCAAGAGGAAAAGGGCGGTATGCGATCGTTCTCGACCATAACTCGCCGGCTGCCATCTGACCACGCACTATCTACATACATACACTAACAGTATCTGTACCTTGTACATATACGCAGTCACATACACAAACATACAAACTGAATATAAGCAGTAAGATACATAGGGACACAAATCCATACAAAACGTATACAAGACACAGAAGCACGTACACACATCACTTACATATGGGAGCTGAAAATTAATAAAAAAAAGTCTTAAAAATAATAGTATTTGTAATCTTGCTTATAATTTTTATTGCTTTTATTTTTAATTCAATAAATATATTAATGTACAAAAAATCAAAATAATTTTATAACTTTATTGATTTCTGGAAGTTTTCTGAATATTTCAAGATGTAACAGATATATCAAAAATCTATTGTGACCTGATGATTTAAATATAGGAGTGATAGAATGTTAATAATTTAGTTTTAAATAACGTTTCCTAATGTTACTATATCCCACATTCAATTCTACGTTTTTCATGGAATTAAGGTTATAAGCTAATAAAACAATACGAAAATTATGATAAAGTTAAGTTAGTTAGAGACTTCTCTAAAAAATTTGCAATTTTATTATAGACGATAAAATGGATAGAAGCTTCAAACCAATAAATACTTGCAGAGAAAATGATGATGATGTTAGCAATATGTAGACTAAATTATTATAGCTAACCCTTAATCAAAATGGTAATGCTTAGAAAAAAGATCAATAAACTTTTAAATTGGGTTAATAATTTAATATTCACGTAATTTATTCATTTTATTCATTTATTTTAATATTCAATTTATTATTTCAAGTGTCTATTATATTTTGGAAAGGAATCAATTATTGTGCGCAAATCTGAAATTAACGGCACTCGTACAAACAGTATTTCGACTCGCTGTTTAATTTATATCCTCTACGAAGATAAGATGAACGAAGTAGATAGCGTTAGTTATTTAAATTCTTCCTTTAATTATCTAATGACCAACACATTTCTGCTCAGTGAACCTAGAAACTGCTAGTCTAAGCAGACAAATTCGTTTATCCTTGGACTGCACTAATAACAGGTCAACAGAATTCTTAGAAACAAAGGACTCAAAAGAATTTTTAAAGGAAAATTCTAAATATTTTTAAAATTGGGAGGATACGTTCCTGGTAATGTGTCGCGGAGTATCTACGGACATATATTAGAGACATGTCACCCGCTACCGTGCTGAAACTGACATCGGGCGGCCAACTATACCTAGCGGTCCTTAACTAACTGCGCCCGACCCTTACCTGTCACCGCTCGTTAACTTCTTTCTGTTTCTTTTGCAGCCTCTCTATTCCCCCATCTACATTCGGCACGCGAACTTTTTTTTTATTTCGTAATTAAATTTATGCGTGAAGTGAATGTGTGGTGTAAGAAACACACACATACACATCATCCCGGTGTAACTGTATAATTAAAGATTGCGATGAGGTTGTTTCCGGTCGAGTTATGCTTTTAGAAAAGACTGAGTCTGTATTTTTACGGTTAATTAAGAGGAGAGCCGCGCTGGTAGGAAGAGGGCAATTGTTTGGCTGACTCGTGGGAGTTTTATATACTACAGTCAATCATCTCTGGAGAGCGGAGGAGTTCCTTTTCTGCTGGATAGACCTCATTAACACCAGATATTATATCATTTTAATATATTTTTAGTGCGTTTGCAAAGTGTTTTGCCGCACCGGTAGATATTACCGCGCAGGTTGATATTTACACCACTCATTAAAATCAGATCATTAAAACATATAAATTTAATTTTATGAAAGAATGGGTATATTATTTTATGAATAAAGTTCTGAAGCTTTCAACATAACAAATCTTAAATTAAATTAAATTAAACTTTTTTATTAATGCACAAAACTAAAATTTATCAAATTGTTGTCTGTTCTCCATCAGTTAAATAAATTTTATAATGTTACATTTATAGGAAGTATGCGATTAAAAAATGTTTTCACGTGGCATTTTATGTCTAGTTTGGTATTTGTTACTTATAATTAATTGTAGTGCTACTTTTCAGCAATTGATAAAAGACAGACGTAAATCAGATTTTGAAGTTCTTCATGAAATACTTTTATATTCTGTATATTAAAAGAAGTTTTACTTCTTTCGATAACTAAATTCTAAAATTAAATTGAAAATCAAATTCAATCTTTTTGACTGCTGCACAATATTTTGTAAATGCTTAGGATCTAAAGTATTATATTCTTAGAAACTCTTAGGAAGAGCATTAAACTGATAAGAAAAACTTTGAACATTTTCAATTAATTGGGTTTTGTTGTAAATAAATGTTAAATGTCATTCTTCATGTTATGCTACTTGCTGTATATGCTTTGTCCAGCATGCACTCATGTTATAAATCTAAATCAACAAATTGAATGTTTAATTTCGTGCCATCCATCTTTTCAGAGGGAATTACAGGATTTATATATCGCGAGTAGAAATTAAAGCAATCCATTTTCCACAACAGCGTACATTATTTTTTTACAGCAGCCACAATTTAATTTATTGCTTGATGGAACAGTTATTACAGTCGCTTGAGTAAAAGTAGATATAGCGAGATTGTGTGTTGGACTATATCCAGATAGATGATATCTGCATACTTCCGGTTGGTTCCAAGATGGCGATGCCAGTTCAAGCGTGATGCTTCACTATTTTTTAGACAAACATCCTGCGCAAAATAATTCTAATTCGAAAATTATTATTTTGATTAATTTTAATTGGATTCCTGATAAGGCAATTTTATCAGGCAATAATTAATCAAATTGTATGCAAAGTGTGCAATCAATTTAATGATACGCCATGAATGCAGTGACATTATATATTGGTCAGCTGGGAATTAAATTGCCAATCAGGATCGGCAGACCGCAATAAAATTACAATATGGCAATTTTCCCTGATCGATTGAAACGAATCCGCTGATGCGATTTTTTCTATGTTAATTAATTTTTAATGTCCAATACGAGAGGTTTCTGTGGGAACTAGGAAATATTGTGCTCAATCATCATTTTTATAGTCGAAACGAATTTATCAGGAATTGTTTTATTTGTCACAATTCGTAAACGAGGCGGAATTAATTTACTTATAACAGCAGTTAATTTAATCTGCTTTTATTTTCTATTAACGATGTTGCAAATATTTTTTTGCATTAGAAAGAACTCTTAAACTGTGTACCTAACTAAGAAAAGCAAAAAAGCAAAGCAGAGAGTTCTGTGAATATTAAGAAATCCCTTCTGAATTATTTTATAATTTTGAAATAAATCGAAAGATATACATCTTGAGTATAACCCATTTCGTAAAAAATTACATTTCTTTATTCTTTTTTTTTTAATTTTAGGGCTTTAATACAAGATTTAGACAGAAACCGATAAGTTTTTTAATTTTATAGAAAATTTTTGTGCATCTTTAAATATTTATTTTTCTCTCAAAAACTATGAACAGTAAATAATGACAACAAGACGGATGAGATTTAAAATAAATGTAGAATTGAAAAATGCAATCATAATTGGTAGTCGCCATTTAGAAAGATGAAGATGTCATCGATTTTCGATATTTTTGAAATTTTCCGTGGAATCCGCAAAAGAATCCTTTTTTAGTCCACATCCGGTATTTTTCCGCAAAATTGAAAAAAAACGTTTTTCTTTCACCCCTGTGTTTTTGTGAAGCAGCCAATTTTAATCTAAAATAGATTAAACCATAAAATGATCGCGGATTGAATGCATTGCAAAGAGATACATATAATAGAATGGTAAAATAAATAAATACACGAGAATAAATGCTTTATCACGTAAAAATTAACATATCTGCTGTCTGAGACCAACAGTGTTTTACCATCTCTTTCCAATACATCCAAACTCCTATCATCTCATCTCACTTCTACTCATTATGAAGTAAACAATTAGCATTACGCGAAACTTAAAGCTCACGCTCATTAAAACTATTAATTACGGAGCTTTGTGCCTATT
Source organism: Coproporus ventriculus (assembly GCA_027574865.2). Lineage (NCBI taxonomy): Eukaryota > Metazoa > Arthropoda > Insecta > Coleoptera > Staphylinidae > Coproporus > Coproporus ventriculus. The sequence goes on along the minus strand of JAODAH020020581.1, from coordinate 107,463 downwards.
GAGACTTTTGATCACTTGGTTCAGAAGAATATTTTCCCCAATTTTCAGTCAATTTGACAGAAAGGCATTTTCCATATAAAAAGTGCGGGTTACTTTGAGAATTATTTATCTGTGGCAATGAGGCGAAGTGGGGATCAATTGCAAATGCATTCTGTGTCATAATGCAGCATTTAGTATTCGTTAGGTTGATTACAAAAGAATACCGCGGGCATATCAATCCCATTATAATCTAAAGTGTTTATTTAATTAATTTGTTAATATTTCATGCCCGGTGAATCCGCGTGTTGTTTTATAATAACAATAATAGTCGGCGAGCACTCTCCACAATGTTCATACCGATGTCCATTTTTACAAACATTTAACTATGCTAATAAATATTTCATTAAAAGAACTATCGGACCTAAACAACGGTTATAATATGAACAATGAATTTGCTTAAATATGCGTAAAAATGCGGCGACCATTTGGAACGGGCCGTCCTCATTTTTCTACGCTATTTTCACTTCTAATGAATGAATTTATGATCATACCTAGATACGAAATAACACACACACATATATGCAAATCAGACGTGGGATGAACAAAAAAAAAGAAAGAACATGTTTAATTATGGTTTTAGTTTCGAGGAAGCTACGGAAGATTTATTTGTTTAATGTGCATTACGAATTTTAAGGTTTTCGCAAGTTTACTCAAGATTTAAAAAATTAAAAGTATAAAAATCGTCGGTAAATAATAATAATATGACGATGGGTGAATAACGATCACAAATCCACTAAAAAAAATCCCATTGTGACTAGAGTTCGAATCTACGACTTCTCAAATGAGATCAAGCTCTCTACCATCGAAAGAAACTGACGGAAATTTCAAGGGACTAAATCTATCGAATAGGAATGGTGATGATGTTATTTTTCGCAAAGAAACTAGCACACAGTATGTGTCAGTGTAGCGTATGATTCAGGATCTAATCGCTTGTCATCCGCAGTTACTTGTCTGATTAACGTAAAGTATTTCGCAAAAGAATCGCTGAACTATAAAGAGAACTTTTTCATTTTAACTTGAATTTATTTGAACTTACTTTTAATCGATAGTTTTAATTTTTCTATATCATAATAAAAATTTAATTTAATTTTTGATGAAATTATTGCAATCAAAATCAAATTGTTTACTTGTGATATTAATTTGCGAAAAGCAAAGTTTTTAAACAATAGGTTTGTTATTGCAAACCAAACGTAAATTTTAAGAGATACACTAACGAATTCAGTGTTGCGTATATTTGCTAAGGTTTGTGAACGCAAGTAAATATTTCAAATACAAATTGAAGATATCAGATGAATCTCTATATTTTCACTAAAAAAATATTTATAATATAGCAAAAAATTACATGTTCGGTGAAACAAAGAATAATAAAGTGCTTATTTAGCATATGTTGAAGTGTACACATAAAATATTAGTGGAAGCTTCACATTTATGTCGGCAATTTTGGACACCTCAAGTGGAGAAGATGTTCGCTTGGTTAACGTACCGTAACCGTAGGTACGTAATTAAAGAAATTAAAATAACAAACTCCCCCGGTGTTATTAAAGAAGGAAGAAGTTGGTAAATAAGTAAGCTTTGTGCGATAGGGGGAGGCTAGTGATAATTGGCCGACATAAAATTGAAGACAATTGGCGAATTCACACGCTCCAAATCGAAACGGTGCTAATTAATACATTAAAAAAATCTTTCTTAAAAGTTATATGAAACAATGCGGAGTAGTAAATCCACAAAGGAGATTTATGTTTGGAAATAAGCGCGCGGTGGACAAGGACGGTACAACCCGGCTGGACGAGGACGTCGATAGGTTATAATGAATTATAGATTTGGCTCGCGGTATTTCGTCCTTATCTTAAAAGAACATCTCCGCATCTAAATTCAAAAGACGCCTTTTAGTCTCCGTGGTCACCAATAAAGAAACTTCTTGTGCGTCTTTTTTTACCATTCTGTTTCCATAGTTAAGTAAGCGGTAATAAAGCTCCTTTAACAAACTATGAATCGGTAGATTAACGGCCCGAATCACGACTATAGATAACTAGCATTCCATATCCTTGCACACCAACTAATTAACTAATTTTGTGATTGATGATTACCAAAATCAAGTGAGTATGAAATGAAACTGTATAAAATAATTTAAAATAAATTGAAAGCGATTTGTGACATAAAACAGCACGAAATGGGTTACTTGTAATAAAGTGATAAGCATTTTTAAATTAACCACGTGATTTTTAACCTTCCAGCAAAACGGCATCGACCCTTTACACTTTGTATTCCGTAAAACTGGGAACAAACAAAATATCTTGATATGAAAAATAATATTTTTATTTCTGAGAAAGGAACTAAGTCATTAAGATTTTATATTGATTTTAATTCGATGTTTTCGACTACCTCTAGATTAAAAATTACTGAAGTCAAGATTGAAATTTTAGAAAGGAACCTGTCTACAATAAACCTGATTTATAATCTATTTCTTAAAGCTATTGATTCAGTATTGATTGCAAATGAGGTAAAATACTATTTAAATTATGAATAAATAAAGAACAAATTTTGTCTTTATAATCTTGAAAATACAGAAGCTTTTTAACTTTGACAGCATTTAACTCAAAACAAACTTCATATGAAAGTTGCTGGATCCACTAGAGTGTTAAAGTATATCTTTCTTCTTTGCAATCCTAACAATCTTATTATGAAATCAAAATGGGTTTCATAATAGCTTCATTGTAGCACTCTATCTTTTAGGTTTTGCTAAATCAAATTTATTTAACGTAATTGTCACTGACAGATTGATGTTGTGTCAAATAAGATCCACCTTTACTGAATTTATTGACCACAGCTGTTCAAAAATAACCTCCAAATTAAAATATGTAAGTGTATCATTATTTTTAATTTATTCCATATTTGTCCATATTCTTTCTTTTTATTATATCATCAAATATTTTTAAAATCTTTGTTTTAGTGAGAAACAAAATTTTAACACTTTTAAGAAACGAATTAATTACAGAAGTAATGATAATGATGATGAGTTAAAAAGGGCAATAAACTGCTCCAGATTCTTGGTAATTACACGAATTAAGTATTTTAAAAGTTTTAATTATATCAGACTTTATTCTTCGTGGACCTATCATTAACTTTAACTTAAGCAACAACTGAAATTGTCTTTTTAAAATTGTAAATGAAAACGTAACCCTATTAATTTCGCCACAATATCTATCCGTCTGCTTATCTGGATATTTCACGCCTCTGGAAACTAAATTATGCTTGATACAATTACAAAAATTTAAATAATTTAAAAAATTTGCTTTCCATTATCGAGATTCTTCGTTCGTTCGTTATATATTTTGTGATTTTATATGTAATCGTAAAGTAGAAATTTTTCAACAACAAATAAGGTTTTAGATTTTGGAAATATTTCGTTTCTAACGGAGATTAAACAAAACATTTTGTTGTATTGGTAACAAATAACTTTTGAAAATAATGAAATTGAAATATCTAGGAAGATTATATTATAAGCTTTGGACTTTTTTCACAAAATAAAACCATAGTCATTTAGTATAAGCAGGCAACCAAACATACACGTGAATTAACATTTTTAACTGGATGGTTTACCAATAAATTAGAAGTCACCAACATTTTTTAAATTATTGTTTTACAATACCAATAGAAATAAGATGAATTTTCAAACTTAATAATGATTTTAGTGGTATTTTAATAATTCTCCAAACAAATGTTTCTTATAGTTAAGTTGAAAGATATAAAAAGTTCAGAAAATTATTATTAAAAATAATAATTTTGCATTTTATTTAAGTTATTTATGGATATTCATTTGGAAATATTAAAAAATGCAGGGTGTTAAATAAAAATGAAGTCATATTTAAATAATTTTATATTTGCCCATGATTTGAATCTTACAAGTAAATACAAACTAGAAAAATAACATAATTTTTTTATAATATGTATAATAATTAACCAAAAAAAAAATAATAATAATAAAAATAAAATTATATTATAGTACATCATATACAAACTTTGGTTCTTTTTAACGAAAAAAAAATCAATAAAAATAAAACTTAAAAATTATTAATATATAATATTTATAATATAAACAGCTTATAAATTCAAAAATTGCAGAAAAAAATATGTGTCAACTAATTATAGCTTCTTATTTCTTATCGCTTCATTTACGGGATAATTTACCTAATAGTTACAAAAAAAAATCATGAGATAGGTTGAAGTACTTTGTACTTTTATTGTCAAAGATGTTTAATGTTTTAGGATTTGTCGCTATACAATTTATTGCTGACCAGTCTTAAAAGATTCTAGTAAGTTAGTGGAAGAAGATAATTCGTAGATCTCCAATGCTCAAAAGGTTTAAATTGACGTTTTTTACACTTAAAAATTTTTGATATAATTTTACAAATTTTTTTTATGTTGAAAATAAATTAAATTTTTACAAATTTGTAAGAGATAGAATAATAAAATTACAAAACGTTATGCAACTAATAGTTTTTTTTTTTAAAGAAAAATAAGTTACTAATGAGTAATGCATTTCCAAATTATCCATGTTTTCAAAAATAGGATTTTATTTTCAAGATTTTTTAAACCTCTATTTCAAGCCATTACATTTTTTATATGTAATCGCAATTTTTTTCTCCTTTTTTCTACTGTGATGAAATTAATTTTCCTTAAATACTGAAATTATAGCTGAAAAACTAGTTTTTCTATAATTAAACTTTTATAATTTTAAGGAAAACTTTTTTATGCTGGTATTGGGACTATTTTAACATTTTAGTAGCGAAAATATCCGTCTTTTAGCTATAATTTCAATATTTAACGAAAATAACTTTTATCATCTATAGAAAAAAGGTGGAAAAAATTTCAATGATATGAAAAATCTAATGGCAGATTCGGTTTCAGGTTTCAGCACATCAAAATACGTTTGATACGTTTGATTTCAGGTTCATGATCAATTTATTATTTTTTGTTTACCGGTGATATTTATGCAGATTTTAATCTAATTATTGTAGTCCATTAAATATTTAATTCAATATTAATTATTAATTAACATTTTAGATTTTTTCTTAAAAATTACACTTTTATTCCCATGTTTAGATTTCAGCTTATAGGTAACGTTATATAATAATAATTTATGAAATTTCAAAATTAAATTACTTGTTGGATATATTGAATAAATCGAATAAAAAATTTTTTTATAATTCTTAAAATGATAAAATTTTGTATTGCATTAATTATGTCATGAAACGTCCTTGATTTTTAGTGATTTTTGTTTTGCATAAAAAATTAGAATTATAAAATTATTTAAAAATCTATAAATAAGTATTATCACAATATTAACTTTAAAAATATTGTGATGTCTTATTAATCTACCCCTGCACAAATACTTTTTATTTTTATTTATTTATATTTTAAGATGAACAAAATAATTAAAAATAACCCTTTTTTCTTTTGTGGAGATTTACAAATTTTCAACTACACTACTGCATTATATACACAGAAATGCAATAAAAATCTATAAAAACTATTTACAAAAGCCCCATAAATACAAAAAAAAGTTTTTTAGATCTTAGAACGTAGAGTATTTTTGCTAAATATTTTTGTTTTCATTTTTTTAAATAAATAAATAAATTTATAGTTTTCGGGCGCGAGAGTAAAAAAGATAAATTTACAAAGTTAAGTAAATTTGTTTAGATTTACATAAAATATGGAATTGACGTCAGAACCAAAAAATACATATAGATTAGGATTTCGGGTGATGTTGCACAATCTAATTAATTTATAACAGAGATGATGAAAGATTTTAAGTCGCTACTGGCCACTAGTAGTAAGGAGTAAAAATATCACATTACTTTGAAAACAAAACTCTGAAAACACAAAAAAAAAAGATTGGAAGCACGTTATGTTTCACTAGCACCAATTGGTTCTTTTTTTTTTTTGAAAAAAAGTGGAAAAAATGTAAAGTAAGAGGTACTTCCTAATTTTGTACCGTGTCATTAACTTGCGTCAGAGCGGAGCGCGCTCCATTGTTCGCCCACTTAAGTGGTTCACACAGTTTATTGCACATTGTAATTACACCAATTTCAAATCGCCGCCATTAATTGCTGTAGCACGTTTTCCGGACATCAGCTAAAATATCACTGAAATCATCATCGCCTTTTTGGATACCATTTTGTGATAACTCATGGTGGTACGCCTCTTGGTAGTGTCCTAAGAGCGGTTCAGGTTTTATATTTGTGTTAGCTAAAATCACGGAAGTATGCTGGTTCGGGTAGTTATAAGCCATATTCGAATTCACCCCATCATTTCTATGGTAATTATGGTTTGAATCAATAATATTGTGATCCTGGTTAGTAAATTTCAAATATTTATCAAATTCCCTAGTGTCTACATCACTTTCTACATCACTCCTCTCTTCAGGTTGTTGTGAAGGGATAAAATTTTGTACTTGTAATGCATTATTGTAACCCGGGTTGTAATTATTGAGATCATATTCAGGCTTATTTTCTAAAATTAAATCTGGTTTGGGGATGGTTTGCCCGTAGTTGATGTAATCTTGTTTTGAAACTTCTTGTTGGTCTATCATGTGCATATCCTGGTGAGGTTCCTTATAATAATCTTTATTGTAATATTGTTGGATAGTGGGTGAGTAATAATGCACACTGCTAGTCGTATTCGCGATTGTATTTAAATTATTTTGATGTCCTGATCCTAACAACTGTTGATCTTGAGATGTGGCTACCGGAGGGTAGAAGGTTCCGGTGACTACATGTCCTTGTTCCACACTACTCTTATTCGTACACATAACATACATCCCATTCCCCATAGGAACTGATGTGACAGGTTGGGCACTGGTATAATTAACGGTGTTGGGTTGGCGGTAATTTTGCACCCTATAACTTTGTCCTTGCGTAGGACTTAAATTATTCGTTAAATTATTATTATGATGAACATTGGAATTCCGTTGTTTCTCCTCGAATTGTTCCTGTTCCAAAGGAGATAATTCTGGAGTAGGCAGAACCGGTTCCTCCTCTTTATTCTCTTGAGATGAAGGACTCTTCGGTGGTTTCACAAGAGTCTTCGGTTCTGGTGAATGCGTCGGGGATGTATCAGGAGTATGTAAAGTATACGGACTTTTCTGTGTATAATTCTGGTAACCCTGATAATTATTATATTGGCTATATTTATGCGTGAAATCTACTGGACTGTAGCGTTTTTCTTGGAATTCGTTGTTGTTTTGATTTGTGAATTCCATCGCGTTGAAGTTATTTTGAGGCACGTTCGGGGATAAGCTAGCGTTGGGAATGTATCCTCCTGAATATCTAGGGGACATATTAGGTAAACCCGGACTCGGTAAAGATGTTCCTACACGTGGACCCGGTCCGGATGGAGTTCTTTGTTTGTTATGTTTCCTCCTGCGAGGTCTGTATTTGTAGTTGGGGTGTTCAGTCATGTGGATCACCCGCAGTCTTTCCGCTTCTTCTACAAAAGGACGTCTGTCGGATGGGGCCAGAGATCTCCACTTTTTACCTATAACAAATAAAAAAATATTAGAAAATAATTTAAATTTTATATTTCTTGGGTTATGTAATAATCACACATTTGTACTTTAATGAGGTAATTAATGTAATTTTAAAATGGACGTTAATTAGAGTAAGAAAAGTGGCAATTTAACTAGGGAAGATTAATAACAGGATATTAATCATTTTTTTGAGTATGTAATTAAAAATGATTCTTAAAAGGAGAAATATTTAAAATGATATGCGAGTTTAATGATATGTTAAGTTCTTTTTAAATTTAATACGATTACAAGGCGAAAAACTTAATATTTATTCTACATATTATTTTGTTGGAAAATAATAACTATGCAGATTTTACATATTAATTATAGAGTATATAAAATACAAGGATTTTTTCTAGAAGGATTTAGCATACTTACAGATTTGTATCTTAATAAACGCAATCCTATACGAATTTGTACATACTAATATAATCTGTTATTTTTTTATGTTGATCGATTATGAATATACAGGCAAAGAATTACAAAAGATGGAGAAGATGTCTATGTCTATAGCCATATAAATAATTTTCTTTTCATTCTTCCGATAATCAAACTTTTCATACTTCAAAAGAAATGTTTTCCATAATCTTAAATCTTTTGTAGTTCATTCAAACTAATCTTTCGAATAAAAAGATGTAAAAACTGTATTAACGCAAATAATCTTCTTGTAACAAATACAAGAACAAAGAAAACACTAAATGCAGTGGATTCTGAAAGACTACAATTTTACCTCAAATTTGTCATCTCTCCTTGATAAAGAATAGATGGCGGACGAAGAAGACAAAATGGTATCTTCTCTCTAGATGAGTTTTAGAGATTGTGAGAAAAAACTCAAATTAGCGTATTTATGGAAGTCACATTGATATATGCATCTAGAGTCCTTGATTAAACAGTAAAATATTTTTCAAAGAATTCGTAGAATAATTTTAAAAATTAGAGGGTAATATTGTTTTCACAAAAGATTTAGAAAATATTTCGGTTTGAGAAGCTGAAAAGGCTTTTTTTGATTATTTACGTGCTTACAAAGCTATAATATTGTACAGATTTATCTGATTGATGATGCAATCGGCAGGTGGGCTAGTTAATGCGCTCTTCTCCACATGGCGCCAGTATAGTTAGGTAGCCTAGCGGCAGGATATCACACTAACACGCTCAGAGGATCCTCTTAAAACCATCATTTTATTAGGCATTTCGGTACATACAACCCAACAAACCAATATCTCCCTGCACTTTATAAAACTCGTAACATAACATAGATGGAATCCGGTGTAAATTAAGTAATTTCATTGTAAACGGAAGTGGTAAACTCAATTTATCCCCTGCAGGATATTTCAGAAAAATTTAAATTTAAAGCCCAGGTGCCCAAGCGCGTTTTATTATCTAATCGTAAACTTGGCCTTTCTTTGTAAATAATAATAATGTACATATTTGTTTTTTTGTGAAAAATTTTCAGATGAATGGATAGTAAAACCGGAGATAAATTAAATAACACGTTCATTAAGCAAATGCGACTTTGACGGGTTTATTTATTAATCGCATAATTCATATCCACATAGTAGCGCTGCTCATAAATTTTATGTTCAAGGCGAAATGAGCATTGAGCACCATTTTGAAAATTACATAGCATTGATTTGTTGTAATATGTTAATGTTGTGGTGAGCAATCATAAAAATAATAATCTTCTAAAGGGAAGATGAAAACAGAAAAAAATAAATACAAGACGAGCGTATAAATATGACAAGAGCAAGTGCCGCACCCAATACAAAACACTGTCATCCAGACAGCTATCACAAGAACTGCATGATGAGTATTAATAATTCATGTTCCTCATTCAAACTTGCGTGTTGGTGTTGGTGGTACATACATTTTTGGGATGGACTATTTAATACATTGCATTATTACACAAAAACGCTTTTTAACTTTGATTTTCTCTTGCTTGCATTTTAATTAATTTAATGCAGTGTAGCCCACACTTTTTTTTAGCAACTTTCCATTGACAAGAATGATAAATGATGGACGTAAATTCATTCGCTCACCTATTGAATTGTTTTTCATGTATTGTGACTGACCTTTATTGATTTTTTGACTAACAATCGAAATGTTTTGTATTTTGAAAATATTAATTGCGTTTTCTACCGTTGTTATTAATTAATTTTCGAATTATTGATTCTATCGACAGAATATTGCTTCATAAATACTTAGAAAACTATTTATTTATGCTTTCGTTCGTTAGTTTTGATATCTGATATTTTGTTTCATTATAAAATATCTTACACGATTCAAGTAAATAAATTCATTTATAATCTTTGATTTATTGATTAAGAGAAGGAGTAGAAATTTTAACTTGATTTTCATGTTTCTTACATTATCAATTAAATAGTTGTATAATATACTTCCAAATTTCTTTCACGTCCATGTCGAATCATCAATTTAAGAGAGCTGCGATACTTTATTAAGCACATTCTCTATTCTTAGATTGTCGGATAAAAATCAAATAGAAATATGTTCATTTTGGGTTGAATATACGAGGAAAAACTATTTTGATCCATTGCAACCTGTTTGTTTACCAAACAACAATTTTTTCCAAAAGTAAATATTTTGTAATTCAAAGGTGAATATAAAAGAACATTTTTTGTAGGCTAATGGTGGACGTTTCTTTTGCAATTCAGTTTTCAAGTGGTCCAATAACGTTGCATAATATGTATCTGTAAACGTTTTAGCCTTTGCCGACGAGTCGACAGATATTATTTCTTGACAAAAAATAACAGTTGCCACAAACTTTTCGGTTGAAAGAATGGTTTTGGCCTTTTTTTGGCGTAATCCATTGTTTGGTCTCAGGTGTCTAGCAATCTATCCACAGTGATAAAACGACGCCTAAAGTACTGTAGATTCTGTTGAAATATTCATTTGAGATACTCACATTTGCAATCTCATGCTCCTTTATTTCCTATCACCGGATCATACATTTTATTAATGATTTCTGGAGTAGGTGGCCTCAACAAGAAGTCGAAAATGTTCAGCGTTATTCGTGCTAAAAATCTGATTCGATTTAGAAATCGTTCTAATCGAATGTGTAGATTTACGATAATGTTTATAAAGTTTTTCCTTGGTTTTTTCACGAAGTAATGTTTTATAAATATATCAAATTCTATTTCGTTCAATTTTTGGAAATAACTAGACTTGTTGCATGATTGAAACAAACACTAAACATAGACTAATAAACAAATATAGCTGAAAAGATCCTGTTTAAGATTCTTTAAAGTAACTACAACCAAATAATCTGTCTCACTCAAGTGTGTTATTGTTATAAACGTCGTGGATAATTTATATATTATTTCCGCATGTAAATTTTTCATTTAATTGTGACGTTAATCAAAAAAAAAAAATAAATTATTGAAAATAATCTGCAAATTTTATTGGTGTTTCTACAAAAGAAACCAGAAGAGTTAAGAGCGGACTCCCTCATAAAATCTTTTGATTTATTTCTTGTCTTCATGGAAAATTTAAAAATTCGTTCAGACTAAACGAAACAAAATGATTAGGTCCTAATACTATATGATTTACGTCCATAAATTTTGGTCTAACTGGCAAGAAAATTTATAAACCGTAATGAACTCGTGGCGTAAATCGAGTGGGCACGTGTGGTAATTTCAGCAAGAAGCAGGTTTTTTATGGATGCGTCCAAGAAAAAGAGCGGCCCACCATTCATCCAAGTAAATGCGGCAGTCGTGCCGCCACTAACTGAATGAAAGCGAACCACAATTTTTTTTCATCTATATAAATCATAATCTGGACACAATGTGGCGACATCCAGCTTTCATAAAATCCCTAATAAAAACGAATTTATTCACGAGCAATGTCATAATATATTCAAATTAACCGCGGTTAGTTTAGTGCGCGATGTGGGTGTCAGCTCGAACCAATCGTCACCCGAAAAAACTTAAAATAAATATTAAAAACTGCGCGTTTTACTACAAATGGATGTGGGTCTTGTTAATGAGAAAATATTACGATAAATGACGGATGGAGATTTAAATAGGGGGCACAACATTGTGACGGTACATTAAGTTTTTTGGGCGAGCCCCACTGGCAGGTAGTTGATTATTATATTCGAAAGAGCATTAAAAGGGACACTCCTTATATAACACGCCAGATCGACACGGTACGATTGGCTTGTCGTACAAATTAAATTTTATTTACGCACAACTGTTCAAAAAATGTACATCAAAATCACAAGCATCGTTTTATTAAAAAATGGGCACTTAATTTTTGTAGTGGGTGTTCCACGGAGTTCGAATTATGCCCATCATCAATCCGTTTCAACATGGGAGACATAATGGAGCCATGATTTATATTTTTATTTGATTACAGACTCATCATTCATTAAATGACTCTCAATATTACTGTAATGAGGGGTTACAAATTGTTATATTAATGTACTTTTCTGACTGTTAATGACAAACATCTTGAAACATTTTATAATGATGAATGTGATTTATAGAAAAATATTTATATTTTTTTCCATAGTGTCATAGTGTTAATTAGAGATCTGTTGATACTATCTAAATAATATTTAAAGAATTAAAATCAATCTGTCACTCTGTGGTCTTTTCTGGGGGAAAAAACTTAATTTTAAAATCCTCCGCAATCTTTTCGAGGGAACCAAGAAAAATTAGTTGAAATTGTAAGCTTTTATCGGATTTTCTAGTAAAGAACCGCAACTTTACGAGTTATAACAGCTACTACAAAAGAAACACGCATTTTATGCATTTTTTAATGAAAATTTCAAAAATTTTTGTGTGATTTTGATCAGATAAACTTTTGCTCACCCAGAAAAATTGTTAAATTGACAAACTTCAATATAAAAAACTCAATATTATACTTGTTTTATACTATATTGTTCATTCTAAACAGAATTAAAACGCATAAGTGCATATTTTTTATTTGTCTGTTCGGGTACCAACTTATCCTTTTTAAATGAAGCAAATTATGAAAAGATTGACATGTATTCTTCAATTATATTTTATTATAACATTGTAATCTTCTACGTTAGAATGATATTGTAATATAGATCTTACACCTTGGTTAGAATATGCATGATGTTAGTAAAAGAAATAAGTTATATCTGTTAAAATAACGTCGATGCAGTGGAAATCATCGATCAAGTTAGAAAATTGAATTGTTAGTATTTGAATCCATAATATCCTAAGATATTTACGAGATAGTTGATAGAGCAATCAAACTTGTATTAAAACAAATTACATTATAAATGGCATAGTGAAAAGACAGCATATATATTTTAATAACTTAATTTAATATGATTGATCCCATTATATTACACATGGCATTGACTTTTTGTATCAAACCGGTTGAATATATATATAATCTATCTGATTTAGTATATTAATTTCTTTTGATACTGTATTCAATTACATCAATTCTCTTTTAATGCTATTTCCACATTTAAAATTATAAGGGAATATAAATATAAGTATTTTCTGTATTAATCAACCACCAACTTCCCGAATTTCCAGCTCATTTGATCAATTCATATTCATGTATTTTGGTCAAATTCTGGTAATATTTTTGAACAATTTATATTATAACTACATTTTTTTAGAAAAAGTTTCCACTGAAAATATTTTTTTTTTCATTTTAATGCTCTTATAGTAAAATGTAGTAAGGTGCAGTGGGGCAAGATCGTAAACGGGGCAAGATCGTAATCGGTCTATATTTATTCACACATAAATGAGAATAGAATAGATAATAGTTAGAAACGTGTATTAAATTAATATGAGGCGATCCACAGAGGTGTCTCTCATTCATGCGGGGAATAACCGTATTATATATTCGTTATAGAGTACAACTTGTTTTATGAATTATTGCGATTTTGCCCCAGAACACAGTAAGGTACATTTCAATTCATTTTAAATAGCCCTTTACGAATTTGCCCCGAATGCGGGTCAAGTTCGCAGTGGGTACAGTTTGTTACAATTTTTTATGCAAATGAAAATTTTCAAGGAAAATTGGTGCTTTTTTCAATACAAATTATAGAGTATTAACTCTACTTTGCGTTCTTAGCAATATATATTAAATATTAAAAAAAAGACAAAAATAAGTCTGTTAAAAGTGAAACTTTGCAAAAACCGGTCCGATCTTACCCCACTTCACCTTAACCATTTATAATATTAATTAAGAGTCTACTTGGTTGATGTAAATGCAAGGAGATGTCGACAGTAGCACAAGACAGTAACCCAAACTGCAATTGAATCAAGAGCGCAACAAAATCAGGTTTTTTTGTACTTAGAACAAAATTCGAAAACGTGACTAATTTTAAATGTAATATAAAAAATTCAATTTATTTAAATTTTAAATATTGTTATTATTTTTAGCAACAAGAGAGGCTCTGTACTCAGTAATACTACATAATTTTGTTATAACATGTAGCTCTAGTTGCATTAAAAATCACATACAGGTAACATTTCTTTTAATTACGAATAATAAGAATGTAATAGGCGAATATAAATGAGTAAAAAATGTTAATATATAAACTATTTCGTATGCAAATTAAAAATTTGAAAGGAAGAAATAAAAAATAAACTACGTTACATTCGCAGACGTTATTAGCTTAATCTGATTAGAGATAGACAATCAATATAAAAGAACGTAATCAATTAGAAGATATCAAATAATCATATCTGCATTAGTTTTAAATATATTATTTTCTATTTAGAGACAACTCAAAATAAGTTAAAAATTAATATTATTACATAATATGTCATTATAGTATTTTATGCAAGACCGATATATAATGTGGCGATTTAATCCTTACTAATAAGGAATAAAATGGCGCTGCATAAATTTTAAAACTGTAAAAAGTCGGGAGTTATAATTAAGTTCTTATAAAACCCATTCTGGTTTAATAATCAGAAGTTATCATTGCAAGGTAGGAAAAAGCGAGCTTTCTTGCTAAATTTGTAAAGTTAACATTTAGATATAAATAATTATAGGTACATTTTTTACTTTTCAAAGTTTGAAATTATTTCGAATGATTTGCAATACATTTGAAAAATTTCTATGAGAACAATGATTGATTTAGTAATTTCTCTTTCCACCATGCAAGTTTCTAAAATATTTTTATATCTAATTAGAGAATTAATTACAAATTTATCTTTGGATTGGTCATTGTCCGTTTAATATTAATGTTTACCATTAATATTCCTGGCACACTGAACGTTTTATTTTAATAAAAACGAATGTGTATATAGATATTTTTTTTATCATCGAACTGCTCCGACTCTTTTCCGGGGAGTTGCGGGGGTGGTGTAAATGTCGTGACTTGATTGACGTATATTAATAATGATATCGGACCGCGTACTCTGGCGGACACCGAGACCAGACAACTGATGAATGCTATGTCAAGTATCGTAGACAGATACACATAGCTCATACGTTCCACGATACAACAAGACATCACCACGGGGCCCCCTTGCTCTATGCCTTTTTCCCCTCTTTTCACCCCCGCACTGCACCTGCCAAACTTACGAATATGGAATTCCTTGCGACCGTGTCGACACATACAAAAACCACCTCATCATCCATCACACAGAGGGCAATTTCTTATTGGGATGTGATTTTGGAAAGGGGACTTTTAGTTCGAGATTTATTGTACGTCAACCTCGAGGAGTGAAGCAGAATAAGTTTGAAATGCGCGAGTCATGCCTCCTAACGTTTTATTGTACGGAACGGTTTTATCGGCGATATTTTAAATGCCGAGCCTTTTCAAAATCTCTTTTCGAAACCAACAGCTCTGGAACCGGAAACGTGACGTCATAGGAAGCACAGTCGGATCGAGTTATGCGCAATCATCGGCATCGTGGCGCACCTTCACGTCCCTTTAGAGGGCATGTACACATTTCACGCTACATACACTCTTTGTTTCTTATTCGTATTATTTTGTAAAGACCTTCATTCTCTAAGATGAAATAATTCAAATTTTAATTCGTAACACAAATAAATAACAAAATCTTTTTTTTTTTAGTCCTTAAAGTAATCACATATTTCATAAATTAAGATAATTAACGTTTTTATAAATAAACTATTGGCTATTAGCGGTATAATCATTGAAATTAAATTTTTCTCGAATAGGAATTGAACCTTTTGTAAAAAACAAACTTGCCACGGCTACCGAGGCGCGTGATGGTCATTAACTAATAAAAATAAGTCAACAATATTCTTTTCGCAATAAAAATTGTCACTATACCCTTGGGATGATGTTTGCTTTTAGGAATTCTGACTCAAATAATAACATTAACGACAGAATCAGAAGCGAAAAATTGTAAATGCAAATTATGTTTAACGGTAAAAAGAAAAACGTAATGTTTTGTTATAACCCACCCCTTGCAGACGGTCCTGTATTTTGCACACCTTCAAAGCAGCAAAAAAAAGAAAACAAAAAAAATGTTGTTATAATAACATTTAATGGCTCGCCTAGATCGAAATCAATTAACCATTTAGGAAATTGAACCCGGATTCGCCTCGAGGCACCACTAAAAAACATGTAAAACATAGATACATACAAAGGGCGTACACCAAATCCCCTACACAAATTAAAGAAGCATGTACCGGGTCCCGAATTAGATAAAATTCGATTGTTGTTAATGTGTAATTGATACGAAGCCGCAATTAACTGGATTTTCGGGTTAAAAGCAATCGTTACATAACCCTCCTTAAAAACTGTACACAAAAAAGGCGGTGATTTATTCAAAAAATAAAAATAAATAAATAAAACTAGTACCACAACCGGAAATGCAGTGAGTCCACTTTAATTTTAACTTTTCTTTCTTTAAGATATTACAGACCCACTCTAAATGCATACGATTCTAGATTTTAATATAGATCTTTATGTTAAGCTTCCTTCGAACCACTTACGACAGATAAAAGGATAAAGGAGGATGTATTTTTCAATATCGCGATAAGAATATTAAAATTTAAATTTAAAGAAATTTATTTCGTTTTTCTTTAAAGCCATTGTAAAATTAAATGCAATTAAGTGAGAGCATTATTTCGAAAGCATTTAACGATCAATCAAGTAGCGATGAATACATGCTGTAATACGTTGGTAATATAAATACTGTACCATCTTACATACCTAGCAATAATGTCTGCATATTATTTATTGCATGTGCTGTCAGCTTTTACTGATGTCTTTAACCTCGTACAGTCTCGTCTTGACTGAGCTTTACAATTTGACATATTTAGATTATTTATTATAATGAGGATCTTATTAATTTTATAAATTAAAACAAAAAACATTTGCAAAATGTAAAGATGACATCTCAAACAAGTATAAAAAATTTCTAAATTCAAAAATTTTAATTTAAAAATGGAAACGTGGTTTTTTATTGTTGAATATTGCTAATTGTTTAGCTTACACTTCAGATAAATATACATATATGTATATTAAAATGGAATTACAACTAAAAATATGAAATAACTGTTAATCCATATCTTCCGAAATTTTATAATTTCTTTAAAAATTGCTTCGTTGTGTATAAACTAACAATGCAATAAATTACTTTAATTTCTAAATCTATTTATTGCAGAAGATTAAGTTCACAAAATTATGTTTGCTTTGATAATTGTATTTGCATAATTTTATGTATAATTTATGTAATTTACTAATCCTTGACAATGCTACTTTATGTAAAATGAGGTTATAAGTTAATAAAAAATAAACTAAATATTCATGGTATATTAAAGTTTTCTTTGAATATTTCTATTTCAAATAGAACGTTAATATAAGGTGCGTGTTATGTTGCAAAATTTTATATCAATAAGGTTTTTATTTTTGAGACATATGTGGAAACAACACTTCTACAGAATATCTTTTTCATTTTAATAATTGTGTAAATCAGACATAGTGTAGCTTCATTGTTTTCTACGTATTTTTGTAATTATTTAATTAAGACTAAGAATCCGAGGTTCATAGTTTTAGTTTTATAATTATTAAGAAATAAATACATCAATTCTTCATGCTCCCACCCGAATTTAAACCAGAAATTTCTTGGATTCAAATTAAGATTTTTTTTCTATTGCGATATACTCGTAGCTAATAGCCAACCTGCAATTCGAATTAATAAAAATGATAAATTACTCATATTTTTAATAAAATTTCTTTTTTTAATATTAAATTAATTTTTTTTTTTAATTTGATGTCAAGTGAGAGCTCTAATTATCTTTAGTATGTTGATAAATATGAACTAGATTTTGGCGGTGCTACTCGTATAAAAAGTTCCGTTAGTTGCAAATGTACCGTCGTTTGTCACCTAGTTTTGCATACAATAACAACAATAGAAATGAAGCCGTGTTAGAAAAATTAAAATTCGCCTAATCTTTTACCCATTTACGAAAAAGTGCTTGCAGTCATCACACAGTAGCTGCAGAGTAAATCACAATAACCTATAAACCAAACTGAAAACTTCATACTTTGAATATTTATTACTGTGCGTGAAATATGGCCCATTGTTTCGGCCTTGCATAGAGAAGATTGGAAGAGATGGAGATACAACCGTACCTCTCTATGTGCAAAATTTCAACGCAACACATTTTATGTAGTGATGGTAATATTAGCAAAAATCTGTAACGCCCATAGAAATAAAGAGAATGATCTTGCGCGTGTAATAAAAGGTCAAGAATGATCGATATCGGATCTTTCAACAGACTTCTATCATTGTTCTGGTACTCAATAGACTTGTATCCAATTTGCATTTTCTAATCTTTTTTTTTATAAAAATGGATCAGTTTTTAAATTGATTTTACCTGTTTGTTTTAATTTTTCTTTTTGGAATAAAATTGATTAGGACGAAAAATTCAGGTAAAATATTTTGAACGAAATCAATCTGTTGCTTTAAAAAATAAGGGATGTTCATGATCCGTGGTTTGACCACCCGCAGAGTCACAATCGCCTTGTCAATCACTGATCACGCCCCCCAATAATTAATCATCATATAAAACCTGGAGGCTTATCTCAGCCTTATTCTACATGCGTATATAGAATGTTTAGGGTCTTATCTGAAGGTATATCACGGAAAGTGAAGAGCACGCGGCCATTCCGATAGGAAAATGTAATGTAATTAGATTGAGGAGGGACTCGCTCCCAGCACCTCTTTAATATAGTTACTTTTTTTAATGAGAAACTCATTAAAAACGTCGACATTGTTTTAAGAGCGGACAAGATTATAACATCATCATTAAATTGCCCCCATGAAGAAAACGAATTTCAAAAGTTTGCGATGGACTAATGATGTTAACTACGGTAATTATTATTTGTAATTCTTCTGAGAAGGCAGAGACTTGTGGCCCGTGCTCAATTATATACACATAATTAAAAAAATCAAATTGTACATGCAACTATCAATTAAGGTTTTTCAGCACACACAACTAATTTTCATAACTGTTTTTATATTATTTTTGAAAATAGACAAAGTCACTAAATTGCATTTTTAGATTATTAAAAAATTATTCTATTCTACTCAAATTTGTCATTTTTAGAAAAAAAAATCTTTTTCTTTTACGCCACATGAAAATATAAATAATTCAAATTTTGAAAGTCTATTGTTATAGAACTTAAATTATTCCTCCAGTCTTAGATTTAACTATCAAATTAAACTATTATATATTTTACTTCTTGTCTTTTTTTGTAGTTTATGCTGTTTGCTGCTTTTAGGAGTTAGCTTTCCGCTTATTTATATTCATAATTTTTTTTTATAATGTTTTATATGGAAAAATTAGCTTCTTAGGCAAGAATGTGTATAACTTCTCATATTAATATTAAAATGTTTCGATGTTTAATTTCAACACATTCGTTTTTCCTTGAGAAAATTTACGATTTTAAATCAAATTGTTATTAGTTATTAAAATATTATTGAAATTTTAAAACCTGTTGAAACAATAGGTGTTTAATTAAAACAAAAATTCGTAAGCAGATTTTAAATTTTAAATAATAATGAGTATTAAATACTGCAGATTTAATTTTTTTTTAGTAACGTAATTTTATTAGTAAGAACTAATTTTAAACTATTTATAACAATTACACAACTATAATAATTCATTAATAATGAATATAATTTTTTATTAATTTAAATAATAAATTAATATTATTACACATGTTTAACAATTTTAATATAAGTATTTCGATATTTTTTCTATTTTTATTTTTTATAATTATTGTACTTAAGGTTTGGAAAATTTGATGTCTTTATTATACCTATTGATTCTAATATATGAAACCTTAAAAAGAAATGACTAAAACTTTTGTTTTCCGAAGTATTTGAGCACAAAATATTCTGTTGAATACTCACCTGTTGAGTATTATCGTCTGGTATTATTATATTATATAGATAAATATCTATATTTATTGTATATTCTACTTAAATAGAATTATATTTACTAAAAGTATGTTGGTAATGTTTTTTTCAATGCTGATCAAAAGTTGAATGTCTCGCAACTTACCTGAAAAAGAAAGAAAAAATAATTATTAAAAGTAATTATGAAATTTATGATTAACGTTAACGAAGAAATGAGGTTCAGCTTTTTATTTTGCGATCTTACACAAAAGCTTTCACATACTTCAATCCCTTCAATAAAATATAAAATTTAAAGATGGACAAGCAATTTGTTACATATTCCCTTCCAATGTTGTTAATCGCTTACATTACATGTGCCGCGGCTTTAAAAGAGATGGTCCGCGGCACCCGCAAACCGCCATAAACTTAACGCCTTTACATGCAAACCTCAAGTTTATGGCACGTTTCACGGGAAATGGTTTAAGTCTCGAGATTTTACGGCACAGTAATGGGGTCAAAAGTCCAATGAGTAATTGCTCTTTACCTTTATTACGTTTCCTATTAATATACATATACAAAGTGTGCAAAATGCACCGCAACATAACGCTCACTTAAAAAAAAATCGCAAATAAAAGAAATTCAACTCTCACTGGATGAAAAAAGAAGATGCCATCTAGAAGATAACGGAGGATTATTAATTTTATTTAATTCTGGTTACAAGCTTCTTCATTAATCACAACTAGCTGCCTCATCATCCGCATCATCCATCTTACTACATTAGCGGAACTTTCATGTCTTAATTAGCTCGTATTTAACTAAACACTTTAGTAAGGATAATTTTATTGAATTATCTTCTAAGTAGCTTGTTTTAGGAGTTCCCATTCTTGTAATAATCCAAAATAATAAAGTTGTAAATAGTCTTGGCAAGCGGTGGTTCACCGTTCGTTAAAGATACAGAATCAGATGTCATCTATATTTCATACTTCATTATTTATATCAACGTCACGACCAGTCTGCATATCTTAGTGTTTTGATCGATGATACCGATATAATAAGCGATCGATGGGTTCTGCATATCTTCGGGTTTCTGTTTGATTTCCTCATTAAATTTCGCGCAGTGTTTCCGTTGGTTTTTATAAAAATCAGCGGGAATTGTTGCGGAGGTAGACGGTGGGGTCGCAATTTTGAAATGTAAAAGGCGATGCGGAGGGCACACAATATGCAGTCCACGAGCTATTCCAGCTGTTTGTAATGCATCGGGCGTAGAAGAGCGCGTGTCGGACCGCCACCATCTCTTTCTTTATAGGTGCGGTATGACTAAATATTACTACTAATAACTCCACGGTGGTACGGAAAGCATAAATCTAGATATACAGGGTGTTTTCAACATTATTTACTAAGAATACCTTTGATTGTAACTGAAATAATTTATTTAATAACAATATTTTTATTCTCATTGATAATAATTTGGGGACGATTTTGACCAGCTTCTCCAAGCGTTCAACCTTCCTTATTCTAATAACTTATTTTCATAAGCTAAATACTTTTTCGTATTTAAGACGTAGCTTCTAGAAAAAAAATGCATAATTATGCGACTTTTATCTATAGGTATAGACAGTTTGGTGACAGTTTATAGTTTATGTAATAACGATACAAAGTGAATTAAAAGTTTTGTTCGTTTAACCTTTATTGCAACATATCACATAAAATGCATGAAGAGTTTTTTTTCGAAATAATAATTCTATAATAATCATGAAAAGATTGAACGAAAGAAATAGGAGGATAAATTTTATATGAGAATTATCATTTTTTATTTTGAATGCAGAAGTTTTATACAAATCTGAAAGGTAGTGATCAAATTGATTTTATTGAGTTCGTTAGTAAATCAACAAGGGTATCGAAAAGCCGGTTTCATATTTTTCCTTTTTGCTATGCATGAGATCCCTGATTGAAATCCAGACATGAGCATGAGCAAAACTCCAAAGATGAAATAGTCAATTTTCATATAGATTATTAATTTTGTTGCAAAAAAGTATTAAAAGTATTAATAAATATTAACGATTTTATTCCATTTTTTTTCATTATAAAATATTAGGTAATTCTAGGTAAATTAGGGGTTTAAATTTATATGCATCCAATATTTTCCAAATCATAATATTAAATTTTGTCTATTAAAAATTTCGTCATAAATTTCGAAATAACAGTTTTTAATTACATTATGTCTGCAGGTTTATATATAATTAAATTTCGTAACTAAAGATGTCCCTGACCATTCAATAATAAATCATCAATTTCGATTGCCTAAAAAAACTGATAAACAATTAAAAAACTACAAAATGCGGCAATCACATCAACAATTTTAAGAAGAAGAACGTACAATTTTGTAATAATTATTAATCTAAAAATCTTGGTAGATATTGCAAAATTTAGGCGTTTCATGCACATAAAAACGTTTTTCTTTGTTCTGCAAGAGTTAATAATTTTTTTACTGGATTTAATTTACGTCCTGATGCTATTTAAAATGATATGGTACGTGTTATAAAAGTATGCAAATGAGAAGTTGCATTGTTATGCAACAATGGCAATTATATCACAAGCACGGTATTTATTGTGATGATAGTTTTGCACATTTCTTTGATTTTTAAATTATTAATAATTCACGCTTGTAGTTCGAATAACTGTTCGATTGCGGGGGAAGGCATATGAGTTTAATAAATTCAGGTGCATCGAACATACGGCGCGACATATTTTAAAGGTTACCTTACCTGCCTGGAATGATTAAGCAGATTCACATATTTCAATTATTCAAAGGTTCAACGATATAATTCCATTTAATATTAATAGATAAACAAATAATATTCTAATTTATTCAGAGAGGAGCGTGGTACAAGTTGGACCACCAGCTGGGATATTGTTATTGCTTAAATTTGCAAATTAAAAAAAAATATATTTATATAGTTCTTCAACGGAATCTCCCTCTGATATATGCAGCAAACTATATTATCTTAATCTAATAAGAAAATTAATTAATTAAGAGTTACTAAATAATTTTAATTTATATTGTTCTTGACAATTTTATTGTTTATAATTTTGAACGATTTTAATTAATGCTAACTTGCATTGTTGATAAGTGCAGAAGTAGACATGCATTTTGATTTTGTTGAGTGTTTCTACATGGCACATAAGTGCATGATAATTAAGTGCGGAATTTTAATTAGTTAAGGATGTATTGGCTGGGTTTATATTTCGATTAGGCGCCGGTTTCTATGTCCATTTCTGTATTGTGGTACATACATCCTTGCATATATGCTACTCATCGAATAGGTGTTTGTTCATTAGGCATATACAGGATGTTCGTGCTTGAAAACATTAAAATTAATACATGGGGATTGTTTTGTTTTCTTAAATAGTTATTCTTTTCTGAATATAACACAAGTGTATATGAAGACAAAAGCATTAGGTTATTTCTAAATAATATAATCTTTAAACAAATAAGAAATACGAATTAATTCTCTCGAATTTGAATGTGTATGGTAATCGAAATATTAATTTGGATTATGAAAAGTTTAATACATCAGGGATAGGGTACTGAATTAGATTATCTCCATGATGTTAATTGATCCAAGTGTCCATATTCTTTGAATACAAAAGAACTATTAATCAATAAGCATACTAATGTAACAATATCAAAAAAGTAAATGAGAAAATTTTAAAGCAAGTAAAACGAGCACATTTTGAATTTGAATTCTCCTTCTGAGATAATAAAAAAAATCGAAGTAAAATATCAGGACGTTTTTTTAAACGTGATTTTTTAGAATATTTATTTAGATCGACGATTCAATCGATTGTAATCAGGTCCATCAGATTAAAAGATCGTTTAGAAACAATTGCATCCCCAGATTTGTTGCTTACTGTTTGGTATTTTTTAAAATTGTAGGAGTATCAAGTTGTATTTGAAAAATATGTTGAGAGATTTAATGAAAGTACATTTCAAAAGGAGAAAATGTTGCAAGAAAAAAACTTCACAATACAAGAAATTTCTCTAATTATAATCCATATATTTTTTTCGGCTTAGATAAGTAATTATTGAATATTATCACCTAAAGCTAAATGCAAAACAGAAACTGCATATTAAGTTATAAATAAAGAAACATTAGTTCAAACCCATTAATTTTTTATTTCTATAATATCTGTCCGCCGTGTTCACGATCCCACCTCCGGATTGTGTCATTATAAAAAAAGCTCGCCGATCCTAATAACAGCTCAACGTACTAATTCAATAACACTAATATCGCATTTAGCATACATAAAAGTCTATAGCAATCGAAAACACACATTCAGAACTCGCGTCCGTGTTGTTATTTAAAACCATAATCATTACTTTACTATTTTTTCCTTTCTTTTTTTTTAATTCTTGTCCGTCGGGATACGAACGGCGCGCGCTCTCATGTGGGCGGCCGGCCACAACATAACAGACGCGATATTAAAATAATTGATGTCAATTTAATTCTAGTAATCATCGATATCTGTGTGTACGTCGTGCTGTTATTTAAGAATTTCATTTTAATGTTAGCCCATGCTAAATGTATAATTATTTTTCATATTTTTCTTTCTTTCCCCTACTTTGTCTCTTGTCCCATCCTGAATGAGTCATGTAATTTATTTATATACTATATACATATTAATATGGCGTTGGTGGCATTACAATCCAACTTTTTCAACCTGAGAGAACTCTTTAATTAATATTGAAATTGATACTATGTTAATCTCTTTTACTGTTATTAGTATCTAATTGATCATGTATGGACGCCAACAAACAGTTTGGTTTTTGTGGGCGTGAAAAAATGAAACAGTACCAGATAAAAAATGTTTTTTTTGCAAATATTAATAACTTGGAAGAACCATAATTTTAATGTGCAACTTTAGTTTTGTGTAAATTTTACAGTCAATATTTTAATGATATATGCCCGAACTAATTTATTATCACGCGCGTTCAGGTTAATATTTTACAACTAATAATTAAAACAGCGTTTTTATGTTGTGTAGGGCCGCTTTCTTTTATTGCAGTTATTTACAGTGCTACTTTTAAGTAGAACTGAAATGGGAAATTGATTTGTAATAAATCGTTTGATTGATTGGTTTTGATACAGCAATAAATAATAAAATTATTTATAACTTCTGACAAGGACGTAATTTTATTCTAGGTACTTGATTAAATTTTTTTATTTATTTCTTGCATAATTTAAGTTAATTTAGTTTGATTGAAAATATTTTTGTTTTGAGTATGACGATATTAAGTGAGGTGAATCAAAAAAAAAAAATTGCGTGCTCTGCCACGACAGCATAATCTGTTTATAATTATAATAACAATATATCTGCTGATGATGGTTTCATTCATGTACTTTCGAGCTTTATCTTTCTGTTCGGCCTGCCTCTTCTAATTCTTTTCATGTGTTCCTATTTTTGGCTGTCTTGTCCCATACGAGCCTTGGTGCTTTTTTCACTATCATATCTTCATTTTCAGCAAGGACAACAAAAACATTAAAAATCTCCTCAAAGAACTTAAAAATAAAAATAAATAAAAACCAACAAGGCACCATAGTCAGGAATCGAAGAGAAATCAAATGGCCGCTTCGAAACTTTTATAAAACCCTATGCAACTCAACTTACTCCTCCCAAAACTACCAATATTATACAACCAAAACACGAAAGTAATCCAAGAAATTGACTGTCAAGAATTAAGGCTGTAAACTATCTGAAGAAAGTGTCCAAACGAAGACCGAATGATGAAAATGGGAGGAAAAGACTGTAAAAAAAGAGAATAGAAGAGCCAATCCAGAACAAGCAGAGTTTCGTAAGGGATTCAGCAGCACTGGTCACCTAGACTTTTATGGAGAAAAGCAACGAATATAACATACACATTTACTTCGTCTTTGAGGATTATCAGAAACCTGGTTCATTCTCAGAGCTTTTGATAAAACGAGAATATTGACTCAAGATATTCAACCTTAGATGAAAACGTGTTTATATAAGTTCATATATAACTTTAAATTTTATTGTCACGACCGAGGTTTCGCTGTTACACTTTTACGATTGTTTATCGCTATTATAAAAAATAAAAAATTTCCTTTGTTCTAAATAATTCTAGGTTACAATGAGCCTCCTAGGTTTTGGAATAATAAAAATTTGGGCCATAGAAATATGCATATTTCAAAAGAGATTTAATAGCGGTCTACATATATTATGTATACAGTAAATATAGTAAATTTTGGACATTAAGCTTTCATTTATTTTCTTTAGTTGATTAATAAAAGCAGGAAATTCGATAATAAATATTACAATGAAAAAAAAGATGAATGAAATTTATTTATTCCGGCCTGAGCTTTCGCAATGCGCCCCGTCTCGTTTTGCAGGAACACATAACAATGTTTGTAAAATAAATATAAAAAATAGTACCTGTTAATGTTTGTGCTATAATCACGGCGACCGCATATAAAATGACGTCACGGATGGTGAATGTGGCCTGTAAAATTTATTGATTGCCAAGTGCGTTATTAGTTTTCGAAAAGTTATTTCTTTTTTATTTTCAATTCATACGATGACTTCTAAAACATTTCTTAGTATTGTGTTTTATTGTCATCTAATGGCTTGTTACTTGAGTGCATGCACTCCTGTCCCCATGCAATATTATTAATAATTACACGTTGGAAAATAATTTTAGGTATTTCTTCTGCATGCCGGAGAAATTAAGAGTTTTCTGAAAATTGGACGTGCCCGCGCATATTCAACTCCGACAACCGGAATGCATTACTTGTTGAACGTATTTTACAGAATGTTAAATGTGATGACTTCGATGAGATATTTTTAACGCAACATTTCCTTCTTTATTTATCATTTTTATTGCTAGACCAGAATGGGCATAACACTTACATTATTACTTATTATAAGTAAAACCAACCTTGTCTTTATTTTTTAAATGTTTTATTTATTTTTTAGGATCTAGTACATGTTGATAAAGTAAATGTCTCAAATACAAACTGCGTATGTAAATTAAGGATCGATTTGGTTATTAACATGCAAACAGATTTTATTTGTTTTATATAAAAATTCGCATTTTGGTAAATTCTGTCAAAATATTTATAAATTACCAGTCTTATTTGTACAAGGAAAATTCTGGACAAAACTCTTTTTATATTAATAAATAATTTGGAACTTAGCATTACAGTTTCTAAGAATAATGTTATTAAATACATGTTTTAATTATATTTTTTCACATTGTTCGGCCATGGATTTTCGATAGATTCTCAAGTAGTAAGGGACAATCACAATCATCGCAAAATTCTTTACCCCACTTGAGTATATTTAAATCCTTTACAGCCACTTCATTGGAAATACATAAATTAACACGAAAGGAAGTAATTTTTGATTATAACTGGAAATTTAATTAGTTTTTTACAAAACTTATTAAAAAATAAATTTATTAAATTGTTTATCGTCAATCTGTATAAAAAAATATGCAATGAAAATTTAAAAAAAAAATGGATCTCCTTAATTTATGTCGTCAAATTAATTGATATAAATGCAGATGCATTGTGTTGCAGCATGGAGTATTGTGATCTACTCTTATAAGTGGAAAAGATTTCTTACTGTAAGGGTACGCAGCGACGTGCGACGTATATCTTTTGAGAGCTTTCGCTGCTGTAAGAATCTTAGAAGCTTATGATAGAACTAGTCGGTTTAAGATATCAGAAACTTTTAAAAGTTGAAGTGTATTTTCTTAGTGTAATCACAAGAAAACAAATTGGTAGCAGTAATGGATCAATTACCAATCTCGTTTGTACATGGTTCGTTTTGTTTCAATATAAAAGAATAGTATATATTTAATATTTTCCTATCAAACGTCAGAGTCATGACTAATTCTTCTTAGGTAGATTTTACAAGAACATTGTGAAAATTGAAAATATTATTTAGAATTTTGGATATAATTCAGATAAATGTTTATTAAAGTTAACAAAATATTTAAATAATAATACTTTGTGGTTACTCTATTCATATGTAGTTAATTAGTACTTGGACTATTTTCTAATTAAATGAAATGAAGAAAGTAAGTGTATATGTGCTTCCTACATGAGTCGTAAACGTCAAAATCAATCCTGATGCGTAATTAATCGAGTTAATAAACGTTTGCATGCACGGCAGTCAATAATACCATAGAAATGTGGGCGGGAATGATTTTTCACATTTTTCACTGATAAGAGTCGCCTTGTAATTACTCATAAACATTCGTGTTGTTCATACAGGACCTAGTGAGTACCGACCAAACATGGCGCATAAACATTTAAACAAAACGAAAAACAATTTCAAATTCAATAATTACAAGGAAGACGCGATTCGGGAATGTACTATTAAACCACGTGTCCTAATAGATAATAATTGATAATAAGTGAGTAGTAGTACCGACTGCGATAAGATCGTGTTACGGAGATCAGACGCGGCTCGGTACCCTAACATTTTTATTAGGGAGTGAGAGATCCGCTCAATTGACACATATTAGTGGCCTGGGGTGTCGGGCCGGCCGCCGTATACCATGCTACATGGGTCTTTTACCATACCATGTTGCTCGGACTATGCTAACACCAGAGATGTGTTATTACATACCGCTCTGTTATTAAGAGCCCGCCAGCCTGCCCATTGACCATATATCACCATACACTCACACACTCGTACACTTCCATGCACACACTGATTGCGGGGTGGAAACTTTGTCATTTGATTTCTTGCGGTACTCATATATTAGAACATTATGTCCATCCATTACTAAATCACGCCCGATGGCTGCACACACACACTTTAATTGTGCCCACATATTGAAATACTATTATGAAATAACACCTCAAAAACCTATTAAATAAAAATAAACGTAAAGCAATAAATTAATTAAAAAAAATTATGCAACCTCCTTAATTATTAATTATTCCATTCAATTTTAGAAGGAAAAAATCCAAAATATCTAAATGAGTTTCTATTTAAATATTTAATTTTTGAGGCTTATGATTTTACATCTCTAATTAAGATTTAATTTATTCATTTAAAATGAATTATAAGAAAGACACAAGATCCTGTTAACACTCTTGTTACAGTTTTGCTCGTTGATCTGCAGTCCTTAAAGCAATTTATATTGTAATAAATTTCTTTTTTTTTTTGAGATTTTAGTTATATGCAATATGATTTCAAACCGATTTTACTGTACTTTAGACGTTCTAACCAAAACTGAAGCAAAAATTATTAAGTTATTAATCGCAAAAATGATAAGCACCAAGTTAAGATTAAATAAAACTGTCTTGTTCGAAAATATTGTCTATATTTTCTACAGTTATCTGTTTCAGATCAGTTTGGTTCAGTTTCAGATTAAAGAACATCTTATGACAAAGTATTATTGTATGCATATATATTTTTTGAAAATATAATTTTTATACTAGTACAAGATTTCCAAATGAAATACATGTTGTTTTTAGTTCATCAAGCATATAATTCTAAAAAACTGAATTTAAAGTATTTTAAGATTTAAATGTTAGTTAAATGTTCAATTAATAATAAACAACGAAGATAAAGAATTGTAAAAAAAATTTCTTGTGTATACAAATTTTAACTGATTTAACCACCTTGATTTTTTTTTTGCTCAAAAATCTTGAGTGCAATTGTGGGTGTTGTTAGTATGAAATTTAGGTTTAGGTGATAATCGTAGAATGTCAGCTTCAGAAAAAAAAGGATTTAAATAACTATCAAAGCTGACAGGAAAATTTTCAATACAAGGCCACAATGGTCCAATGTGACCCCATTACTAGTCAATCAAGTTATTATATTTTACAACGCACTAACAGTTGAACTACAATTATTAATTTTGAGAGCCTATATAATATTTCGAAACGTTTATTATTAATAAAAAATATTTACAATATAATCTTTTTTTTACATATAATAATAATGTGTAAAATTATTCTATCTTAATTTAATAAAATGTTGTAATTCGATTCTACAGCACAGTGGTCGATAAAACATTAAAATAAATACTTGTTTTGTTTACTAAAAATGTTTATTAAGTTTTTAATGCCAATGCAAAATTGAGTCGCGGTTATAAAAAAGTAAAAACAAAACGTGCATGCATTTAGTCAAATGTTATGTATTGTATTGCGACTTGTGTTAGTAATCTTTTTATATGATTTATGGGACTTTATATAAAGTGGAAGTGTTTTGACTATCTTATTGTTGTTTTGAAATCAGCTGATTGTAAATTGGTACTGCAAGTTGAACTACCCCGGCGTTGCGTCTTGAACCGTGGCCATCAGCTGTTGATACTTCTTACAAAACGCACACATCCAGTTCATAACACTACTTCATACGCGGATAAATATATAGAGTGTGGGAGTATTCTTATGGGAATATGACCCGGCGACCTCTCACCGGGGCGTTCCCACCATTGTTGCTACCACATTACTCCCCCCTGACATCTCGCTAATTACCCGGTAATTGTGGCAGGAAGTTGAGAAATCATAGACGCAAAGCCTCAGCCAGCAGCTTCGAACCCCCGCTTTCGAAACCAAGCGCGGCCCGAATCATACCAAATTATCCACCACTTTCCACACATTACGGAATAACCACATTTCTTAATTGCACACACACAAACACAATTTAATGTATGTGTTTATCTGTTTCCATTTCATTTCATCAACGATGATAATGTACAAAGGCGCGCATTACATATGTATGCACGTGTCGTTCGCAATAAATAAATCAAATGTATGAATAATATTTAATATGATTGGATACGTAGGCAGGATGAGTGTGCTCTACGTCTTAACTTCGATGGGCATCGTGTAGTGTTGGAATGATGTATGTTTGGTGTAGGTATATATAGAGTGCATCGCAAGCCCATTGCCACACCCTTTCATGGGTCTTCTGGTGGTCTGCTTGTACTATGTGGCCGTGGGGTCAGCAGGAACTCCCATCCTGTCTGCTCGTCTCCTCGTTTAATGCCCGGAACAATACTCAAACCATCAATATTGATCAAAATTCCATTCACAATTTTTTTCTTGTACATTTTTTCATTCATCATTCGTCTGCATCATCATTCATTATTTTGGGCTTTACAAAAACAAGAAATTTAATTTTAACAAATACCTAGATTTTTATTTTTCAAATTTAATGGGATATTTTCAAAACGAAACAATGTGTAAATATTCGTATGTATACATAATACTCAAACTTTGTGTACGTTATAGAAATAAAATGAAAAGTGATTTTTCATTTAGAAGAAGTGGAGGGAAACGCTTTTTGATTTATTCATTTATTAACCGAGATTACGAATCATTTCTCTATATGTATTGCCACGTTATTTTGTAGGGTCATTCCAGAATTTTTCTTATGTTAAAAGAAATTTAAGGACTAAATTAATGACTAATGTTAACTGTTTCGGTAAAAATTATTAACCATGGAATTAATACCTAAGGCTAACTTAATTAATTTGAAGGATTTTGTTGCGATGGTAATTTCACATGATCCAATTCCAATTAAAATTAAATTTATTTTATATAACTATAAAATATTTTATACTGTAACCAATTCCATAAAAAAATCTTAACTGCACACATGCCCATAAATACGTTATCTACAATCGTGAATGTTTTCTTTCCATAAATTAAGTGAACTTCTGATAATTGTGCTATTGCAAAGAGAATATTTACCGTGTATTTTGTAAAAATTGATAAAAATCCTTTAAATATTGGAATATGAATAAAAAAATTTACAATTTTACAAAAAAAGAAGATAGAAGGGTACTTTACTAAAATTTTTTTTATGGGAGGAAACACAAGAAATTAAATTGAATTTAAATTTATATTTTGAAAAAAAGACGTTTTGAATAGAAATGTAATAGCTGAATGAATTTCAAGAACTAAAATTAAGAAAAAAGAAAAGTTCAAACTAGAAGTTGATTGAATGCATCATATGTATTAATTTAAAACGTACAGTTCGTTCTAATATACATGTATCAATATACAATCTACCTTTCTACAGTTATATAAATTCTCCTTTGAAATAAAAGAAAAAGCTCTGATCAATTTAATTTATAATACGGGCAGAGATAAACAACACTCAAGAAGAAAAAATCCATTAATAATGCATGCGCTAATATGTTTGATTGTGCGATAAATTGATGCCCACGAGCTCCATAATTTACTCTTACTATAAAAAAAAATCTGAAAACTAGGTCTACAATCATAAATCTATATGGACACAATCAACAAATATGCATGCGAATAATTTCTTCACTATTAACACCGCCTCAAAACCCAAAAATATTAAATCGCACTTTTCCATTTACGTAACCCACATTATCCACATGCTTAATTAATTTTAGAATAACAAGTTTGATAAGACGAATTATATTTTTCACACTTAATATAAAAGTATTATTGTTTGCAGCACCATGAAGGTGATTAAATTCTGGTAGTTTTGAGCCTCTTGAGATATGTCATTTCATGTGACATGAAAAAATGATTATAATGCAAAATTTTAACAATGACTGTATGATTACTGTAAGATCCGTGCTGCAATCAAGAATTATTTTCGCATTAAATTAATTAACTGTAAATATGCAATGAATCAGACGTAAATCAAATAAATAAAAAAAAGGTTTACAAAGATTCAAGGTTATTACGTAAGGGACATTGTGAGAAACATGCGCCTAGAGAAAAATTATTTAAAGATTAAATATGTGATACCACAACATCTAGTTGCAAACACGTTTCAATAATAAGTAGTTAATAAGATTTTGTACAGAAATTATTCTAAAATACAGATCTTCTATATTGCGAAGAAACTTTCAACTATCTTATAAGGGAAGTCTCATGAATTATAAAAGAAGAAGAAGAGGGCACAGGAAGAGCAAATAAAAATACAAATATTTACGAGAAATGTCTTATGATTATAGTTTAAAAATGGAGAAATCCATTGGAAAATTTTAACAAATATTTTTAAATCCATTTTGAACAAGATATAGCATAAATTCTTTTATAGATACTTTGATTCCTCCATTTCTTGGTGGAAAGAAACAGTGGTTGTCTAAGAAACACACAGACATCTCGGAAATTGATTTAAATAATCTTTATTTTTGCATGCTGCTAGAAAAAAATGTGAAATTGCAATTTTTGATGATCCACTCAATCTCCGCTATGTTAAGCATTCGTGCATCTATCAACACTCGGATGATATTTGCTACTTTCGACACTTATTAGGAAAATAGCTATTTTACTACATTTGAGTTTATTTACTTTTTGAGTAAAAATAATTTGTTAATAATTTAAAGATGAAAAAAAAAGGGATCCTTGTGATTATCGGGTTACATCATTGAAAAAGCATTCCAAAGTTGAACTTGTAACCAACATCAAGTAAATGACATTTTCTTGATCTTCTTATTGTTAAATCAAGTGACATATAAATATTTTATTGCAGTTTTTTTTAAATGTTATGCATTAATTCCATGCATATTTAATCCAAACAATGAAGTGACATTTCGACATTTCAAGGATGAAAGTTTCTAGAAGGGAATTACCATATCTATATGGAAATTTAAAAATCTTCAACCCTTAATCGAACCTAATTAATATAACAAGGAAGCTGATTATGTATTTTACCACCTGATCAAATGCAAATAAAACGCACCGCGATAATTTGCATCAAATTGTACGAACACTTAATAGATTTGTATTTACAAAAGGATTTAATTTGAATGACAATGTATCTGCCCACACAAATGCCAACCAGATAGAGAAAGGTAATAAATTCATAGTTTAAAGTTTATTAAACTGATGCATTGACAGCTAATGTTGCGTGGATATTTTACAAAAAATAAAAAACAAGATTTTGCCAAATCATGTTTTTGATTTGATTGTGTCAAGCTATGAAAACCTTAATAAAAAAATCATCTATATATAGCGCATTTTATGGTCAACGGTTTTTTATTGAATTTATGAAACAACCATGAAACCGATAGAAAATTCACAAACAATCCTCGGTTTTGCAAAAGAAAAATGGGCTAAACTTATCACCACTTTAAATGAAGAAAGATATAATTTTTATGAGCTGTTACTGCTGTAGTTCTAGTGATAAGAACAATTTTATCAAAGCCGCGCGTGTTATCTTGCGTAGCTTAACATTTGCACATACAATCGACTTATCTAACTTAAAGTAAATCTATTAGATAAATAAATAAGTTTTGTTTTAATATTTAAATTAATTAGAATAGTGGATAATTGAAAGAGTGACTGGCATATCTTACGATTTCTGTTGCAATAATTCAATAAGTAACCTCGCATAAATTACATTTCTTGTTAACGACCGCAAGTACAAAATTGATCGAGTATCAATGATTTAATTGGTAGTGCGCCGCAGCGTGAAAAACAGCGTGAGATATTTGCTTATCTTTTTGTCCACTTACAAATTGCCGAAGAAGGTTTTCTTGGGAATGATGCTCGCGTATAATTAATTATCTTGTTGGGCGTACAAATCTGCTTCAGTTTTTGCTATGTCAGTGTCCTTTTGTTGTTCTGACATGTAGATTTACACGTATTAAGGCGGTTCGCAGAATTATAGCAGGCAAACAATTCTTTGATTTTACTCAGAGAAATTTATAGAATTGTAAATCATGGTACATTTAAAACATACACTTTTTATAAATATTCATGTTGTTCTTACAATTTTGTTTATAAAATATACATTTTTAATACTAAAACTGTATTAAAAAAAAGATTCTAAAGTTATAATTCTTGAACAATTAGGATTAGAACAGAAGTTGGGCAGAGTTCGGAAAAATCTTTTATTGTGGTTTCATTACAGTCAGATGTAAAATCATGGAAGAGACTTTAACAAGAAGTATTTTCATTAGCCATATTATTTTATATCTTTTGTGTTCTCTGTCAACAATCTTCATTATAAACTTTATATATCTCTTTAATAGCTTCAGCAGATTTCGTGCTTTTACAGAAACATTATTAATTATTATTTCGTATGGTGAATGTTAAGTTGGTTTCTCTAGGCGGCGCCTTGTGATGAGGCAAACAGCATGCCTATGTGTAAAGTAGGTTCTTGTTACTTCAGTCAGTCGAAACCAGAGAACTGAAAGAAGCCATGTTAATTGTATTCTAACATCCAATAGTAAAAGGAATAGATACAGACCACAAATCAACTGAAAAAATTCCAGTGTGACTGCAGTTCGAACCCAAGACTTCTTAAATGAGAAGCAAGCTCTCTACCACTTGCCGGAAATAAAAAAGTAAAATATGGCGACAATTTCCTTTCTTGCATTCCATGTTTCCCCTAATAACCCAATTACAAATAAGATAACTTGTTTATAAACTATCTTAAATATAAATGATATAGAATGTCAAAAGTATAAAATCATAGCACTGGCAAAAATCTTACAATAGAAAGTCCTCATAAAAATATACGATACTTCAACGTGGAAAGCTAATAAATGTTGGAAAATGATTTTAATAATTTTAAAAATCTTACCAAACATATTTTTCCCGTTTTATCAAGTTCTTTAGAGTTGGCGAAAACAAATAAGGGAAATAAGAAAATGATATAGTGAAGTTACTTATACATCTAAGTTAATTTTTCCACGTAGTTGCTTCCGAGATTAAAGCACTTGTTCTAACGGGAAATTAGTTTTTGGATATCCAGATACTATGTTGCCGCAGGAATTCTTAGTCAATATTTCACCTATTTCGCACTGGATTTTAGCCAATATTTTTGGTGTTTATGGTGATTGGGACCACAATTACTGCTGTAATCTATCTCAAAACCTAAACCTCACGGAAAGCAATACAGAACAAAATAAGAGGCAATGTAGTCGTCAGGGATTGTGGGTTTTCATGACAATTCACGTCCTCATGCAGCAGCACAAACAAAAAACTGATCGATGATTTTGAATGAGCGATCTTCGACTACTTCATTTGCTCACTAGGATAAATATATAATCTGGGTAGCGATTATAAGGATAAATAACTTAGATAATTTCTGTATAATCAAATTATTATTTTTTTTTTTCATATATTGAAAAAAAAAATAGAAAATTGGAATTAGTCATGTCACAATATTATATAAAAAGTTAAAAAATGTGCTAGCAAAATTTTCTCAAAAATATTCTTTTTGAGAATTGATTAATTTCAAAAAATAATTACTTATTATATTTTATTCAAAATATTAGTCAGTTTTTCAATCGAAATTCATTAATTTTTTTATAAACTTTTTACAATTAAAATAATTATATAAAAACGGTTACCCATTTATATTTAATGTAACTAATGATTGTAAGCTTCCTCCGAAAATAATGAAATCCATCATAATTAATAGGTATTTGTACGAGATGAAAAGTAAACATAAAGAGTATGATGTGAATGATGTGTCTGTTATAGTCAATTCATTGTATTTACCAAATTAAGTTCGATTTGTTCCATTGTTGTTGAGATGACGAAAGTGAAATGCGAACAAAAGGAGTCGCGTGCCGTCCAAGACAATTGACGGTTCATGTCATCGACGAACCACTTGAGATAAGTTCGTATCAAAAAGCTCGTGCACAAATTGAATGGACTCTATGAATGAAAAACGGAGCCCAACACAACGGCCCCGTGCCTTATTTATAAATAGTATCACACGTTCTTCTCGTAAGACAATGGCACTCCGGGATTTGAATTGTTTTTTGTGTAATATGAACTCAGCTACCGTTACTTCTTCACACACAAATACACATGAGGATTTCTTTACTTCGGTTAGGGAATACCGGAAAGGAGAAGGAAAGTAGATAATACCATCAGATTGTCTAGAATATTCATAGAATTGTTTAAATAATAAATAAAAATAAAAAACAATTTTTTTTATATTTCAATTAAGCGGCATCCGATACACATTAAAATGCGCGTTTTGGGGGAGTGAATTTTTTTAAAACATAATTAACACACCAATAGTTCTCTAGGTAATTTGATGAGGCAAATAGTTTATTTTTTTATTTTTCTAAAAACCAAATTTTTCACTCACAAAATTGTCTGAATTTTGGTTTTCAAATCGGTGCTTTTTCCGAAATCGTCGATTTCAAAAACTAGGAAACACAAAATTTCAACAATTTTCTAAGTAGACTAAAAATAAGGAAAATTTCAGTTTTTGAGAAAAATAAAAAATTATCTAGAGAACCTCATATTTAAATTTCAGACCAATTTGCTATGGCTGACTTCAAAATCGGCCTGTTTTGAGTTGTAATCCTTCTATAATTTAAACTCAATTCCTCATGTTGAAATACAGAATTTGAACCCGGAATCTTGATGACCCTAACTGCACCATCAGACCGACTTTTGTGGAAAAGATTTTAATTCTAATGATATACAATTTTTATTTAGACACGAAGAAAGAATTAACGCCAAAATTATATTGATGCTGTTAATATGTAATATAATGTGTCGGCTTCGAGGCGCTGATTATAACATCCTTGCTTCCTTTGTGAAGAGATTTAAAATACTTTGGAACACTCGGTATAGTTGTTGGTTTTTAAGCTCTCTTGAATTTATTTTGGATGATAAAGTTTTAATGCAAACAAAAAAATTGCAATTACGGATTTTCATTGTTGTAATTATAAAAAAAAAAAAAAAATGATGTGAGAGTGATTTAAGAAAAATATTTCTGTGAAATGCAATTTCATTTAACATTTTCTTGTGAATAGCCTTTTTAATTTAGCTCTCATTCACTTAAAGTAACTCCCTAAGATTAAACTCATATCATAAACCATTACATTTATACAATAGTGTATCGTCCTTTCCGTCCTTATTGTTCTCATGAACAAGCGTACTTCCCCGTTATCTCTACCCTACAATTATCATGCACGACAATTTTATGTGGGTGGTGAACCCGACAGAAAATCTTTATCTATATAATAACAAAAATCTTTAAAATCAGACAATGTTTAGTGTGTTAGAGGTGTTCAGTTTATACCATTCAACACATCCGTTATTATAAGTTAGTGTGTCGCCTGGAACGGATGTAACATACACGTGACGGGTCTTGGGTTCGTGTCCTGACTCAACGATGGAGTTACCACGCATTACAACACACAAATAGTAAATTGAAGCAAATAAATAATGACAACAGAATAAGAATTTTAATATTATGAAAATTATTAAAAAAATGAAATTGAAAGAAGAGAAAAAAATAAGTAAGTAAATTCAAAACGATTCGTCGGTTAATAAAAATTTAAATATTTGATTGATGTAAGTATGCATGTTTTTATCGCTTGGGCGTGCATAGTTTGTTGTTATTTAATGTAATTTTTGTGTTGTGTTGAAGTGTCGATGCGGACTGCGTTATAAAGCGTGTCAGTTATATTTGTCGGGTAGTGGTGGTCAAAAAAGTGGGGATTAGTGCGAGAGCAAACGAGAGAATCTGCAAGGGGGTCTGGTCCAGGATTCTGTAATCTTGAATCTCATTAGACACAGTTGGATTAAGAGCGGCTGCGGCGGAATGAGCCGAATGTTGGCCTGATAGTGGCCGCGAGTTCTGCCCTCGCCACGCTCATTGGACGGACACTCTCTTTGCGTCCAATCCACTACCATCACCAATTATTCCCGTTGATTTTGTATTAAGGCCAACCGGCATAGAAAATGGCCGCACTTCACTTGGTACCGCTACTTTATACTCTCGTCCGCCGGTTCTTCGCCTCATTGGATCCGCCAGCATCATCCAATTAACAACCTCCATTTAGAAAAATGAATTACTTATAAACAGCGAAGTTTTTCTGGAAGGATGAGTAGGAATAATAACCAAATAAATAAATACTATTTTTAGTTTATTTTGATTAGTTTTACCACTCATTTTTATTTCAATGAATTTTAATTAATAATTTTAATTAAATGTGCTCACCGTGAGATAAGTAAATATGCATGTAGATATTTTATAAAATTTTAATGAAACATAGAGAAATATAAATTAAAACCTATTCTTAATATATAAGCATTTTTTCGAATTCTGCTTGGAAAACTTTTTATTTTCGTACAATTAATAGAACGGATAAGTAGGCAATTCCACTAACCGAACGTATATAAAACCAAATACGTTTAGTCACACTAAATTGAAGTGAAATCTACTGATTACAAACTATTACACGAGGTAGTCGATAAAATACTACAAGAGAAGTAAAAAAAAATCTTGAAATAATAATTGTCGTTGTTATTCAATTTAAAAAAAATGTGTTTCTTTTTGTTCTGTGGATGAGTGGTAGGAAAATATAATTTTCAACTCGATTGAGTGGATTGCGTACATCGCACATGTATGATTCTCTTTTCACAATTATATTTGGTTGGGATGCGTTTTATTATCGTTCCAAAAACAAATTTTGAGGCAAAATATAGTAGTTGGAAAACATTCAATTTACAGATTACCAAACCCTACGCCTGCTCTTTGAAAAGAAATTTATAATAATTAAGGAATTGATATGTCGAACAAAGTTGCAACTAGCAGTTTTTTCCCTTTCGATGTTCTACAATTTTTTATTTTTATGTATAAAACCATAAACAAAGGAAAACATATAATTAACAGTTGCTTCTAACATTTCTTGCTTAAATATGTTTCTTTGATGTTCTTTAATGCTGGGCCTATTTTACAAATTTCCATACATTTTGAACATATTATACCTATATGATTTAACATTTTTACTGTTCGTACGTTCTTATCTTCGTCATTTTCCTTACTTGTTTACTAATTATGTTAAACAATCTTTGATAGATTATTTACATATTTTATAATTGAATCAGTTAGATTCAAAGGGGTGCAAGTGAATTTTTGTAGAAAATGAGTTAAGTGCAGCAATGAAAACACGTCACAAACATTCTACGTTGAGGCAGAGAGATGCAGGACATTTCCTCGAGGAGCAATTCAAATAAATTTAAAATAACAGTTTTTTTTTCACATGGAAACAAATGCAAAAATAATGTCAGTGATTTACTCAAAACGACAGTCAGCTGTAATATTTTGTTGCTTCTTATGTTTGTCAACTATTTAACGCACTTCTCTACAAATAAATGTAAAACGTTCATTCAACTTTAAGATAGGCAAGTGAATTGGCTAATTTATAAATTAGTTAAGAAACAAACAATGCTTTAAACTATTTTAGAAATAACTGTGGGAATTAAAACATGCATTGTGTCAATTTGTGACGTATTTTTATTGTGGAAAAAAATGGAAAGTTAAAGAACGATATATGTAAGCAGATAAGTGGACACTTATAATTTGGATAGATATGATAGTTCTAAAAGTATTTAGCAAACAAATGAAATTATAAAAAAAGTATATTATATTAACACAAATTCTGGCATTAATTGTAGAAATTGAACAACCACAAAGGAACCATTTAAATAGTATTGATATACTACAATTTTTTTTACAATCTCTTGATCTAGTACCATTTCAAAATCGTTAAAGAATCGAATTATTTTTTTCTGTTAGTTTTATTTTAACAAATTCATAAAAAAGATATACCTAACACGTCGTTATTATTTAAATTTAACAATCATGAAAAACCTTTAATAAAGTAATATTTTAATAATAGTTACTATATTTCTGTAACATTCAATTAATTTGAATTGTTAATTTCCTGTTTAGATACATATTATTAATTTTAAAGATATTCATAAATTCAAGCAAGCAATAAAGTCTTAATTTATCACATAATTACTAATTAAACATAATTAACTCTGAAAATCATGATAAACCATTTAATTACAATAATCATAGCTTCTCTAAATTAATTTTGTTTGAAATTTATTATAAGAAACAAAGATATCAAGGATATTGTACCTAGCAGTACGTTCACAAATATGAATCAACCAGAAATGGAAAAAAATCCTTAGAAATATTTTGAATTAAATTATTATTTAAAAAGTAAAACTCGAAATTAAAATGCATCTGTAGCAATTATTCTTAAATCATGCACAGATGCAAAATTTTGGTTTAGAGTGAGTATTTGAAAACTTAAACAATATCCTGCTTAAGAGACAAAATTTGAATAATCACAATATCACTAATTTCGAAATAAAATATTATTTTACTGTAAATAGAATTCTGTAACGCAAAGCATTTTAAAGTAAGAAGAAAGCCTGAAAAATTCTTATAAAATTTGCCAACATTTTTTGATATTTACTGATAATTGTGATTAGTAGATATTGAATTCAAAATACATATTATCACTAAAAATATTCAAAAAGTTCTTTGCTTACAGCAAATACAATATCAATTCGATAGTAAAAATAAATTACTTAATATTAACACGAGAATCAAGAAAACTCGAGCCTTCTAGATTATTCCATTGATAATAAATACTTGAGAGAGGTAATAATAAAAAGCGTGTGTAACCAAAATAACAACAAAGGTAATATTTTAATATAATTAAAAATTCTTTCTTAAAAGTAATGCAATGTTCTTTCAATTTATAAATTGGGATCATACACTCTTCACTTTCGTAATCACAATTGTTTATAACCCGGTAAATAATTTACATTTAACTGAAAAACATGTAAAACCTTGTTTTAAAACTTCTAGAACAATGGAAACAATTGCCGAAAATACCGTAAATTGAACGTCATACATGAAACAAAGATATCAGGAAATGGATCCCTATATTCGCAATCGTCTAGTAATAAAACATCATCCGTTACTGAGATATATCTGCTACATATTTAAATTTCCGACACAGTGTAAGCGAAAGTCTTAATCCGCATCACCGACACCAACATTTCCATTGTACGTTTTT
Organism: Coproporus ventriculus; assembly: GCA_027574865.2. Taxonomy (NCBI): domain Eukaryota; kingdom Metazoa; phylum Arthropoda; class Insecta; order Coleoptera; family Staphylinidae; genus Coproporus; species Coproporus ventriculus. The sequence continues at coordinate 65,666 of JAODAH020020581.1, read as the reverse complement.
TTTTTGTAACTTTCTTACTGGAACTGATAGCTTTGGTCGAGTTTCGCATCGTAAGCGTAATGATACTTTTTTTGTATTTTATAGGAGTGGTGATGATCCTCGCATAGGGAGTGCCCTGTCAATCAATGGGTGCTTGGGTCAATGGGTCATTTAGACCGAAACGTGTTTACATGCAGAGACGCAGCCCAATAATCCCTCCACCTCCCCAACCCAAAGTCAAATCATCAATAAATGTCATATTAATTTGGAACCCCATTCATAGTGACACTTGGGAAGGTTACAATCTCAAATTGTGCACCATGTAAGGTTTCGTTTCGATTTAAAGCTCTATTTAGTTATTTAATGGCGGAGTATTTTATCTACGGTTCAATTGAATGCACGCATGTGTCTTCAAGAACGCGCCGACAATTTTCCGACAATTGGGCATTGAGTAATTTTAAAATGTGTTTCTTACTCACCTAGCATTTTACTAAGATCGGCGTTATGGAGATCTGGGTTTTCATCTGCTAATTTTTTCCTTTCCACTTTCGCCCATACCATAAAGGCATTCATAGGACGTCGAATTCTTTGTTCTTTAGGCACTTTTTGTCCTTGATTACCCATTTTTGGGCCGTAATTTGGCCTACATTGGGTATACACTGGTACACTATCAGAAAATGTTGGCCTTGTTACATATTCTGATACAGGAAACCTGAAAATAATATATACAAATATTTAGACGTATCTTAATGCATTATTTTTATGTATTTTAACTCCCCCCCCCCCTTTAAATTATATTATCATTATTTTATAATGACAAAATGAGCTTACAAATGATATTCACAAGATTAATGTCAAAATTTTACACACAAAGAATTGGAAAATATATTATTTTAGTAATATAACTTTTCAAATTAAGCATGAATGTAACTTTTTTAATGTTTTACAGGTTGTTATGATATTTTTAGAGGCTTCTTAGTTGTTACAACTTTTTGGATTTCCCAGTTTTCTAGATTTCACAACAGATTTCAATTTTTAATTTGTAGCTTATTTTGTTTGTATCTTTTTGGATAAATTTGTAATATTCTAAAACACGACTTTATATCAGATTATTTCAGTGTCCTTTTCCGGAGATTTTAATCCTTAAGAAACTGTTTTTTTTTTAATTTCTGGTTAAAATGAATGGTACAATAAAACGAATAAAAAAAATTGCGTTATTCGATGAATTTTTTATTTAATTTTCTGAAAAGCTTTTTGAAAGCATATGTCTAATTGTTTTGTATTTCTCAAGGTATTTGACTTAAGTTGATAATAGGTACTAATGATTTTTTTCGAAATTTCTGTTTCTTTTGTAAAAAAAAGATAATAGAAATAGCTACTAACTAAAACTCTGCAACTTTAATAATAATAATCTGTCTTATCGGGAATTGCTCTAACTTAGAGTGAAGATAGTGGACCTAGACTAACTTGGCTAGACTAGTAGAAATCACATGCATCTCTTTTTTTGTTTGGTTTTGTAATGTTAAGTATATAGAACTAAGTAATGTTCTGTGATTGGAGAGTTGAATCTCGGCAACCATGAAATATATCATTTAGATCTTTTTGGCAATAGGTGATTGAATTAGATTCCTTATTTAACAAATGTCTAACAAGAAAAATAGAAGCTAATAAATAAATATGAATCAAAAGGAAAAAATCCAAAATATAATCAGCTACCAGTTTTATTTAAACAATAATCTTTACGTACATATATGTTTACCCAATAAAATAAATAGCTAAAAATAAATTAATTTAATGAGGTACATTTTTAATTAATGAAGGCTTAATCTTAACACAAACAAATATAAAAACGTGGTTAATTAAACGTAACAAAGTTAAAAGTAAAAAATGCGATTTTAACAGCACAACCTGTGCGCGCTTGTATTAAGTAGCTCACAATTTCGCTGTATCTCACCGATTAATTAAATGTTGAACTTTCTTCTCTATATATAAAGTACATACCATTATCTCTAACTTGATATACAACTAACGATAATATGATCACGTGTGTTTGTTATTTATGTTGACATTGACTTATTGTGCCCTAATTTTTTGTTATTTGGCATGTTTATGTTGGTTTATACAGATTTCAGCTATCACCTTGCTAAAAAAATGTTTGTCCTTATCAGGGCAAGATTTGTGATAATGAAATAATTCATTCATATTTAATGTAGAAAATTTTTACTAAGAATGTAAATATTGGTGAAAGACTTAGTTTTTAAAAATTTTTTTTAAACAATGTATTTTTATGACAAAATTTTTGAAACCGTATAATCGATGTAAAATTTTTGCATTATCTGCTGACGCACGCGCAGAAAACTCGAAAAACTGTTATTTCTTTAAAAATTTATAACTTGAAAATACGGATATCGATTTGGCTGAAATTTTCAGGAAACATAGTTGAAACTTTGTACTTTAATAAGGCATTTCAAGCAAATTGGTTTCTTGCCTTTTTTGGATGCTTCGGACATATTTTGGGATTCTTGAATATTATTCCAATGACTAGTCGGAGTTTTTCAAGGTTTGTGTGCACGCGCTAACAGATATCACAAATTTGGAATCCTTGGAAAATTTGCGTCGGATTATATACCCTGATACGTTATTTTCACTTATTTCTATCAAGTTTCATGGGATGAAAAGATGTGTTCAATTTTTACTATTGTCAATAATGTTCTTTTTAGATTTTATTTTATACACGCAATATGCATTCCAAATGTACTGAAGCCAATTAGTTCTATCACTAGAGGAAGTGTTTATTTTTCATCCTCTCAAAAGAGCACACAAAGCTTATTTCAAGGAGTTTTCTCATTTTAAAAATCTTACAAATAGATATTGGCCCTTTTACTTAAAAAATACGGATATAAATCCTTTTGAATGAAGATGTACCCATACCGGAATATTGTAAAACTAATAAAAAAATAGGATAACAAGAACTTGTCATAATTTTAAATTGTAACAAAAATCTGACTGTCTTTAGAAGTTAAAATATTTTTTTTAAATCAATTCTCACCTGCTATTTTCATAAGGCCTGTAGTCCTGATAAATATTCGCTTGCATATCCCACATTTCTTGCTGTTTAGGCATAACTTGCGGTAATATCTGTGAGGTAGGAATGATATCTTGCTCTTGATATTCGTATCGTGGGGTCATATGCATAGGATATTGTTGAGGTAGCATCGGTGATGGGGAATTACTGGGTGATATACACGCCGAATAAGGATTTGTTGTTGTAGGGGAAGGAGTCGCATCTTCCATCATTCTGAAAAAAAAAATTATATAAATAAAAATTAGTCTCATAGTTAATATTTAAATGTTTAATCATAATTGAAGTATTTTTAGCAAAAATAACACTATCTTGTGGCCTTAAAATACTGATAAAAAACCACTTGAGGTACATGCGCCTTTTCATGAAAGCTCAATTGGTTATTGACCTTAGTCATTGCTAACAAATTTAAATAAATAAACAAAATTTGTTTTTATGCTATATTTAGATGGTACTCGTGGCAAAAGTTTGTAAATAAAAGATTTTAAAGTATATGGCTTGAACAAAATTTCCAATCAAAAAAGATATCATCGACTAAAATTCCTCATGATTAAATGTATTGAATTTCTATTAGAAGTTTTATGTGGTAAATATAGTGTAACAGACTGGTTTCAATTTTTGTAATCAAAAAACCAATTTTGCATTTTTTGTGCTATTAGATGTGAAGATGTTCGAAATACCAGAAAGCTGTGTAAATTTCGACAAAGCTTTCAGAACTCATGTTTGTTCTAGTACAAAAAAATCCAAACAAATATGGAGGATAATAAGGAGAGCAAAGAAAATAGATTAAGGTAAATTCATAAGTTTATTAATTTCAAAAAGTTATATATTACGTTCCAAAACAAATAAGTTCAAAATAATTGAAGATTATTATAAATGTTAATAAATTTTTAATAAGTTTCTTACATTTCTTTTGAATTTGAAGTTAAATCTCTTTTTGTAGGATTTTTAATTAACATCTATGGATTGAACTTTTAATGTTTCTTTGTTGATAAAATTTGAATATATATTATTAGAAATTTCTAAAATATAGTAAAATTTGGGAAAATAAAAGTTTATTTTAAATGCATTATCAATATATTTTTTTCTTGTTGGATTTTTTGATACAATTGGAAGTAAAATAACAAAATTACTGCAAATGTTGTGATAACCAGAACTGCATGAAATAAATTTAAGCTCTAAACTATCTAATCTCACAAAACTTACAATATTATACTTGTTATAATTATACAACCCTTTTGCACCACTAAGCTACTTGCACAACTCTAAACCCAGATTCAGTAACATTCTGATTTGAAAACTGTTTGCATTAATCATCAATCTCGTTCAGATAACTTATCTTTTGTAGTGATTTGTTCATAACAGTTTGAATCACAATTGCTTAGAAATTTGTATGCTCTTAACTATTTCCAATCAATTCGATTAGGTGTTACTCCCAATCGAATTATTCCCATTATTCAACGGGCGGCCATTTTAGTTCAAATATGAACGCATGCATGTATTTAATATGTGGTATCATCGTTTATGCAAATGCGGTGACTGTTTACGACCGCCTTATATTTATAAATATATATTTTTTCAGACCGTTGAATATTTATTGGAATGTTTTGTTGTTTCTGTGAATCTATATAATATGGACGTGACGTCACGCGTGCATTATGTGAGTTAAGGCGGCAGGAGCAGTAAGCGCGCGTTCGCGAGCTAGTTTTATCTGATTGTGATTAACAGATTACGCGATAAGTTTGAATATTTATTACGAGTGATATCTAAGGTTAGATCTGATGTATTTCAGGTGAGGAAGCCGGGAACAAGGACAATTGAATAAGAACGAATCTTGTGATTACATTAAATGACGAGCAACATTTAAAACAATCAATTATACTGCAAAGAATAGCAACCTTATTTACTATTGGAAATTATTAATTTTCTTTTAAAGATTTTTCGATTTTAAATCCTTTAATATGAATGATTTAGGTTAAAGGATTCACATCTTTTCTTATACCATCCTTTTCTATTTTCTTAAATTCGCAACGATGAAGGGACCATACATATATCACGGCTTTTATCCGTTCTCCTGCTTATTGGAATAGAGCTAATCAACAATATGTTGAACTTCTATTTTCTTCTTCTACTCAAGGTTAAAGTCAACTTGGAGGTAGATATTTTATTTTTATACAGTCTATGAATCAAAAATTCAGTATATTATTAAAAAGTTAATATGATGTAAGGAGTTCTTCTATTCAATGATTTGTAGAGCCTAAAGGAGAAGACAATACAATACTTTACTAACGTTCTAACTTCCTTTAAAATGAAAATGAATGATTCAAAGCAAAGATGCACTCTTTTTTCAAGTTACAAGTTATTTACGCGAAGATTCTAACGTAAAATTGCAATTAAGGAGGTCACATTTTACAGATTGGATTTTAGTTTTGTAAGTTTAAATCAAAAAAATAATTTATAATGTTAGATTATTAAGTGCGTGGTAAAAGATCTGATACTCTATAGGGACCTAATCTTTAAATCTTTAACAAACATGTCCGAAGAAAGTTTTCCAATTTTTTAAATCTAATTAAATGATAAATCTGTTCTAATGACCACAAGTTAGATATTTCAAAATCTAAACAAATTAGTCGGAACTCACTTTTAACGTACGACAAAATGAAAACTAGTATCATTTGCTTATACATATTTATCAGTTTGAAAATATATTTTAAATAATATTATAGGCGAATCTATACTTTAAACTGAATTGTATGTAAAGAGAAAACAGAAATCTTAAATTATTATATTTTTACTTATATGTCCGCGAATTGTTTATAATTTTTGATACCTAAGTATATATTTAATGAATTATACGCTTGTTAAGAGATTTTTACTGATTTTTTTTTAGTGACAAATTTTCTGAGAATTAAAATTTTTGGTTTTAACTTCATTATGTAGCGAATGTAATTTAAGTAAATTTTCGGAGAAATAGTTATCTAGTTAAATAAATTTTATTATACCAACCGAGATAGGCATTTTAATTAAATCTATCATGAGCATGCTATAACTATTACACAAAAATTGTTGTTTACATTAATAGTGGATTTTCATATCAGAGATAGTTGTGAGGTTATTAATCTAGATTAAGAGGTAATACAAATTTTATTAATTACTGTATCATATTTAGGAAATATTTTTAAAATGAGCTAGTAATTTTTTTAGCTAGTACATTTATCCGAAAAAATATCTGCTTTGAAAAGATTTGCTGTTTCGTAAAGATTATGCATGGAATGTTTAAAATGATCTTTAACAGTTGATTTGTATGAATTCAGTTTTTCTATAATCTCACTTACTCTTATGTACCGATCAATTACAATCAGAATCTTCAGCTGATCGTCAACCATATCAGTAACCCTACCAATACGTTTGGTAATATCTGAAGAACTTTTGGGACAACCCAATAATTTTGTTAATAACTGACTTGAACTCCGATAGCGAATAGAGAAAATCTATATTGCAAGCACGAAAATCTAAAGATTTATTAATAGATTATATTTTTATTATTATCTTGATCAGTAGATTCTTAATGCCTCATTTTCATTATAATAGGTATTTGTAGCATTAGTTCAAAATCTGAATTTTGCGAGTCAGAGCATGAACTTTTTTGTTAATATCTTGACTTTATGCTTATTGAAATAGTTCTTGAGGTATAGTTTTTATGATCGCCTAAATTCAATATATTTGCTAATGGGATATGTATTTTTTTCTAAAGCTTTATTTTTAAAATCATGTGATTTTGAAGTGACAGATTCTATGCTATAATCACAGGTAATACGCACTTGACCATGATGTGGCAGTGACATTTAGTGATAAATATTTCTAACTCCAATTTTTTTACCAACCTAAGCCTATAATTTATATAAGCACTCAAAGTGTCAAATTTTGTAGTTATAAAATAATTTCTGTTCTATTACGATTACCATTTTATTTTAATTTTCTCCTGAACATAAATAAATGCTTATTGTACAAAATTGTACATTGAGATCTAATCGCTTTAATTATCAAATTTTTATGAAAAAAATGCTTGGCAATCATTCACATCTTGAAACCAATCAATTATAATTTATGAATCTTTTGTTCCTCAAACTGTAAATATCAGATCGACTCAAAAAAAAAATCATTATCAACGATATCAATAAATTATTTAATACGATAAGTATGATTACAGATTTTTAAAATGGGAAACTGGGGATAATTCACGCATGACATCAACAAAAACACTATTACATAATAATTCGAACGTGCTCACTTTCAATCTCATTGCTTTCTATAAGATAATCCATATCTATAAGAAATTTTAGATTAGTCCTTCCCAGAAACTATATTGGAATTTAAAAGGAAAGAAGAAAGGTCCTTTTGATAGAAACGGCCTAGTTTTAATTGCAATCCGTAAAAGGTGCAAGAAAAAGATTGTCAATAATTTTATTGAAATGTAAAATAAATTTTTATGATTATTGCTGTAAAAATTATACCACGCTTCTTATAGGGAGTTTAATTATCCATTAATTATTACAATACTCGCCGTCCTTTTTAATATCGAAATTTATGATTATTTTCCTTATTTTTATTACCAATCTGATTTATCGCGTTTTAAATTAAACTGAATATCTGGGGTGAGGCATGGATGATAAATCCATCCCACAAATGTAAGACTGAGATTTCCGTGCTCTGCACTCGAGGTGACTCCTAATTAATTGTTTAATTAACTTTAACGTTGCGCATCTTTTATGTAAACAAGACGGGGAGTGGTGACGTGGCGGAAGATTAATTAGGTCCTCCCAGTGATGCTGGGGAGCCTTGATGATGTTTAAAACGGCACGTCTTGTAATTAATTAGCATGTAAATTGTGGCTATTATTTATTACAATTAGTCATTGTATTAGTGATTCTGGCTTTTAATTTATTCCGAGATATTGGAATATTTATTGAGAAAAATAAAGATCACGACTTTATGAGTTTTTAGAATGTAATAATGATAAAACTAATCCGAATATAGTTTTGTGGTTACAAAAATATGAAAATAAATATACACAGAGTATCAGAATAATTTTATTTTGAAATAAACATGCACGAAAAGCAAATGATTGCTAACTATAAGATAAAATATATATTTTTTCTCTTTGATTGATATTATTACAAAATTGAAAGTAATTAATGCCTCAAAAAAGGAACAGAAAATTTTGATAGAAGATTGCAGCTAACTTGGGTCAAATTAACTTCTGTCTTTTAAGAAGTAATTTATGGTTTTTCTCAACAAATATTTATAAAACATTTAAATTGATATGTTTTTAAATCGATTGTGTCATAAAAGTATGCTTTTGGTCTGAATGTCTGATGATAAAAAGAAAGAAATTTTTTTCTAATTTTGATTTTAAAATATCAATAATAATAAAATAAAAATTATTGAAATGTATTTTATTATTTATTCTCCTTTTTATACCAATTTTAAGCAATTTAAATAGATTTTGATCGATATTATAGGATTTTCGTTTAAATATTGAATTCTAAGTCTAGAAATTTCCAAACGTTACTTTTAATGATTCTAAACATTTCATTATACTTTTTGCTTGTCGGCTTATTTTAATAAACACCTGAATATTTCTTCCTGAATATCAATTGATTTCTTGGAATCATAATTCTTTTGTAATGAGCCCCTATTATTAATTAAAATTAAACCTTCGTTAATGGATAAATGTAATGAGGGTAGGAACAGTATGCTTTATAAAGGTGATGATATAGTACCCCTTTGGAATAATTAATTATTAGTGATATTTTTTGTAGTAATTAACATGATTTTAACGAATTTCTTTTTTTTTGATTTAAATACTTAGGACTTCGCAAAATTTCTTTAAAAAAATCTACATAAATAAACCGTATCTAAACGTGTTCTTGCTGCAATAAAACAGAAAGAAATATCGCAAACGATTTCATATATAAAATAATAGGAATATTTGTGTTGGGCATAAGCACGGCGCCATTAACATAGTTGGTACTTGATTTAAACGTGATATCTTGTAGCAAATGTCTTAATTATTGGTAGTAGGAACGGTGCGAATTTAAACTGTCTACTAAGGCCTTTTCTGGAGTCCCAGCATCCGATAAAAAGGGGCCGTTCATGGAACGACGGACGTGACAAGACTGCGGATCACATACGAGGAGCTCCGTGAATTATTTCTCGTGAAAAACTATATGCTACCAGTTTTTGTGATGGTGGTTCGGCGGGGTTTATGAGGGAATCACTTGGACAAGTGAGCCCGTAGGAATTTTTCGGGGGGATACTTTTTCAATGGGCCAAAACGCGGCCAGACTTCATAAAACAAACAACAATTAATTATAATATAATGAAGAATTTGGGCCTTAATTTTAAAAGACTTTTTTCTTCTAGAAATAAAGTTGCACTTCTTAAATTTCCATTCATAATTTGAACATAATATGTTTATGAATATGATGAATATTTGCACATGCACATATGTAAATTATGGATTCTAGTAATCCAGATCAAATATTCACTCCACATTTCTATTATTAAACTTCTGAATATTGGAATCATTCATTATCAAACTAGGTCGTATCAAATTTATATTCAGCTTGTCAAATGCATAATCTCAAGAAAATAATCAGCGATTGCAATATTTATTTTTAAATTTCAAATTACCTGTATAATTTAATTCACAATAATAATAATCCGAATAAAGAGATATTAAAATATTTAATCTAAAGAAATTTAATTTGTTTATAAATAAATACAGAACAAAGTACTAACTATGTTCACATATGGAATATTGTATGTATGTTATGTCATATTTAATGAATTCATAAAATAATATGTAATCTGAAGATCAGCTGGGAATCTTGATGTACAATTAGCGTAATTAAGAAATTATATTTTTAACATTTTTAACAGAAAGAGAAAATAAAAAATTTATTATATCAATATTTATGTTTGTTATTAGCTTACACGAATGATTCTTCTATTTCAGTTTTTTGCTAACTTTTACTATACGATTGTAAATTATATTTGTAAAAACAAAATTGTTATATCTTTTCTTTTTATTAATTAATTGTATGACAAGCTTAATAACTGTAATTGGTTCAATTATCATGACAACTGACACAAACACAACAAAAAAAATTGATCTGCTAATTTCATGAAGTTGCAAAATCAAACAAGTTAGAGTTATGTAGATCATTTTAATAATTAATTCTTTAATTTTATATACATAAAGAAATTCCAATACATTCTTGTTTATATAACTTTCCATATTTAAAATCACTTATATTAACCTGATATAAAGATATTACAACATTAACAGCTTTGAATATGAAAAAATGCTGAAAATTAAAAAAAAAATCAATTTTCATTGAAAAATACATAATGTTTTGTAAAATTTATTACCATTTTTCAATCTATTTAGGGGGTCAAGTATTAATCTTCTCCCCTAAATACTAAAAAGACAGTTTACAATTCTATTCAAAATTTGTTTTATATAAAAATGCAATTATATAATAAAAATAAAAATATGTTGGTTTGTTTCAGATAAAGTTTACTAATATCCTTGAAGTTCTCCAGGTTGGTCATTTTTGCAAGGATTTTTTTGTTTCAAGAAATAAGAAAGATTTCTGAATGGCGTAAAACATCTCGTTGCACGCAATAGTAAATTATAAAGGTTATGATGCTCAGCATCCAATTTGCATAGCCATTGCATAATTTAATATTTATTTATAATAATTATGAGCTTGTGTAATTAGGACAATGCGAACATCATAAGGCTTGAGCAAAAACTATGCACGAAATTGAAATCGAGCCTTGAATTGTTCTGAATCCTTTCATTTTAATATTTATTAATATTAATCAAAAGAATCAGTGACACATTTTTTATGCATTTTGTAAGAAAACTATTAATATAAATCATAATATGACATTTTGATATGCGGGATATTTAAATCTTAGGAATGATTCCTGCATGATCGACATTGCAGCGATTCTAAACGGTTTCTTATATATTGAAAATATATATACGTCATGAAATTTATCTTGGTATCTAGTTGGTTAGATACAGCTCTCCACATTTTTAGTTCCTTCCAATTAGTCACAATTAATTTAATGTATTTGCCTATGACAATCAAGACAAATAAAACGAATAACTTAAGCTAGAAGAGAATTCTAGTATTTCACCTGCTTTTAACTTGCCCAAAGCGTTCATTTTTCGAACCGTAAATAGTCTTGATCAAAATTTTAATCTCTCCAATGCCTATATCTAGACATAACATACACATTTCCTTTATAAAATTTCCAAATTTCTCCTATTGTTATTATAACAAAAAATACAAGTTTACAAATTTAGTTCTTTTTCGAAAAATTGAGAGAAATTAGTAGAACAAATGTAGATAAAATATAGAAAGACTTATGTCCAAAAATTAATATCATAAATCTTTGCATATAGATAAGAAGAAAGGTATCATTTATCTGTAATTTACAGATTTTAAAAACAAGTATTTCGAATGCGCCCTGTAATAACTTTAATCTTAATATTGCAGATTTTCCCCAGTTCAAATTTAAAAGAAATCGCTAAGTTAACCCACTCAATCACCATTGTAACAATTTATATAAATATTTGCTTTTAAAATCTGTAAAATCAGTCATCTTAATACTTCGGGTTGAGAATGAAACTAGTCACAGATAAATTGTAACGCAAAGTAATCGTTTTATTTTACCTACATGTAAATTAAACTACCACAGAGTAGTTGTTGAACAAATTAGTTATTTGTATTGTTTTCGTTAATAACGAGATATTCAATTGCAATATCTAATTTAAAAAAAAAATTAATAATTTAATGCAAATTTATTAAAACAAGAGATTTATTATCTTCATGAAAGCAACTTTTGCTTAGATTTTCCGCTACGGAACTATTAAATCAAACCACAATCAGAATTCCAAGAAATTGCTAATAAATTATGTGTTAATTGCTTATTAAACGATTTATATTAAGATAAATCAAAATAATCATTTCACAAAGTTAAAAAAAGGAATTAAATTAACCGAAACTTTTAATATTTGATGAAATTAGCAATTTCTGTGGTGTTACAAAACCAATAAAAATGATTTTTTAGAAGACTTTTAACGTTAACAATATAATTTGTTAATTATTTCTAAAAGAAATAGTGTTAAAATTAATTTTGCTTGCAACATTGTTTATCATGTCGATAGTTAGCAAAATTATACTAGTGTCGAATTTTGGTTTTGTTGTTTATTTTGCAATTTGAAATTCAAACATACAAATATTGGTGTTTTTATAAGCAGTGAAAATAGGAAAGTATATACATCCCAGAAGAGAAACTTTTTCGAGCTTTCGATTTGTATTTTTATTAAATGCATGAGACTGAATGTGCCTAAAAAAATTGTAGCATTCAGACTTCCGTTACTAATAAGAGAAGTGAAATGTTAGCATCTAAAAAATATTTTACAGAAAATATGGCTAGTGGTTTAATTTTTGTTATTCTATTATTTATTCTTCTAATAGTTAAACTAAAAAGTGGTTATTGCAGAAATGATAATTAATATAGAAACGAAGAAAGCATAAATAATAAAGCAAATTCTCTACATTTGGATCGAATATTTACAAAGAAAGAAATTCGGCAAAAGTCTTTGTTCAATATATGAAATAGTACTTCATCATACATATTTAGAAAAGATAGAGGATATTGCGAAAATCTATGACCAAACATATCTTAATACGTTCAAAAAGATTTTATTTAGGAAATGTAAGAGGTTCTAAAATATAACCAGGCTAAACTTAATATAATAATAATATAAGTGATGATGAAATGAAAATTACCCTAACAGAACTTATGTACACTTATAAATAAGCTCTCAGGATAAGCTCCAAATGAGACACCTCTATCAAGATTCTTAGATGGGTGTGCAATTTTGATCTATTTTTCCATAATTTTCTTATTCATTAGGTCTACATTTTTTTGTTTTTATAGTAACTAGGTAGTTTCTTTTTAGGGAAAATGTATTGCTCTTTGACTTTTTCCTGATTTTGCCACATTGTAATGTTTTTCATTTTTAACTGATTGCTTCTACAAGTCTTTTTACTTAAGAGACGATTTATTAAAGCGAAATGATATAAAATGGAGATTTGCCAATTAAACATCTCACAGTTATCCATTTAAAGCCATCAGTACTTCCAATAGCTACATTTCCAAGAATCCAAACTGAAATGATTTGATGGAAAACGAAGCAATAAAATTGATTAAGTAATAACGCATCTAGTTTACTCCGCAATACATTTTTTTGTCTTAACAGCGCGCTAATTGATCCAGTCCGTGCAATAAATAAGCGGTTTGTACGTCCAATAAATCTACACGTGTGCATTCTCATCATCCACTATATTCCGTGTGCAAGAAAAACCGCTGAAAAACCCATCTGCTTATTCGTTATTAAAACTCGTTTGTCAATCGTCAACGTTTTTAACCGCTCCGGTGTAGACATAACCGCATTATGCTGTTCGGTGGAGCTCCGCTGGATATGTCTTGACGTGGAAATGGATATTATTTATACGACGGAAAAATTCCAATTAATATTGATCGAGGTTTATACATGCATTCCCTGACATTTATATATTTAATATTATTTTTATTCTTGCTTTCCTATAAGTCATTTATCATTAGAAGGGAATTTTATATTTGATGAGTATCAACCGAAATTTCGTGCCTTACAACCTGTTTAGCTCATTTCACGGCACAAAACATTCGACAACTTTATCATCAAATAAAATGCAATGTAATGATGGATATTAATTGATGTTAGAGGAGGAATCGCTTTTGGAATTTAAAGTATTTTCAAATTTATTTCTGTCTTCTATTTACTACTACATAACATTTTAATTCAAGAATTTTAAAAGCGATTGTAAGAATTATTAATACTACATCATCTTTTGATTTTATTGTCAAATATTTTTATTTATATGAGAGGTCACACTTAATAAGACCCCAAGATATAGAACCTCAACAATCGTAAATTACATTTCAGGAAAATTTATTGCTAGAAATCTGCACTTTCTGCGTATATGCGAATATTCTCTGTATTAAGAGAAATACACAAAAGTAAAGAATATTATAAGAAAGGAGCAAAGATTTAAACATGCGAAGAGTTAGAGTTTGAATAAAAAAGAATATATAAAAGGCAATTTGTAAAAAATACATAAAAGTGCACACACAAAATACTTTAGAAAAGATATAGATAATCTATAATATTTTCGGTGTTATTTATTGGATTTGTGAAAATAAAACAATATACGAATGAAAGAAAATAATATTTTTGTACGTTATTATTACAAAGAGTCTAAATAAGAAAAAAGCGAAAATCGAAGAAAAAATCCAGCTAAAAATAATTATGAATCATTATTATACAATACAGACAAAAACACAAGAATAATAACAAAAGAAAATACAAGAAAGAAAGACCAAGGCACTATATAGATCTTAGGATTAAGAAATGAGCTTTATTACTAGTCAAAATTAAATTCAAAAGTCTAAAATCAAATAACGTCTTTGGAATTAATGAAAAGTAGCAAGTATGGACCAAACAATAGAAAAGAAGAAGAAAACGGTCTGAAGTTGAAAATATAAATACAAAGCGAATAAAAAAGGAAAATTAATGAATTTGTGAGGCACAATATGTATATCTATTTTCTCATGATCATCATCATCATCAATTCGAAGATTGGTTTCATAATGTTCTCCATACTTTGTTATTTTCACCCATATCTTTTAATTCCCCTTTAATTAATCGGTTTTCTATTGACATGAAAAAAATGACTACGAAAATAAGGAACAAAACTTAAAGTTCCAAATGAATGTAATCATTATATGAAAAGTCTACTGCAAAATATCAAACGAAGTGTTGGTATATTCATAGCAAATAGGGCCATACGAGGTGATGAATATTATTGCTCACTAATACAGGAACAAATATCGATATCACAGTGCACAGATGTGTTCGATGACCTTTAAGACTTGTGAAAAATGTTACCGAATGCCCATTTAGGTATATCACACCTGTTTCTGACGCTTTTTAAATGAGTCGTTATCGAAATTAGGAGATCACCATTTAACACATTTACGAAGCCTTTATAAAGCTGCAGATTTAACTAAAATATTTTGATATTTAATTTTAATATACTATAATAACTTTTTCTGCTAAATATCCATGTTCACTAGATTTTATATGAAAATAAATTACGTGTATTAGTTGATAAGATGGTTGTCGCATTCTTTGACTAAACTTTTCTTACCATTTAAGGTGAACTGGTCATATCGATAAGTTCAAGTTTTGTAGATATGTACCTGCGTTGTTTTGCATACTATTGTTATGTGCATAGAAGGTTATTGATATAATAGTCGCGACATGAAAGCACCGAGTTCGATTTAACATTAGCAAATTTGTTATTCACATCAACTCATTGTTGCGAAACTCAATGATGCCAAGATTAGATCTGATTAATTAATGAGACTTACTTGTTTGCGTTTAGAATTGTTTGTTCCTGGAAAATAACGCTACTTTATGTTTTTTTATTATTATATTTTAGTTATTTTCATTCAAAAAATTTAACTCACTCTGATATACATACATACATATAAAACAATATATTTAAAAGTTTTATTAAAAGCAGATATGTATTTAGGTCAACAGATGAATTAGGTCTAAAAATCCTTTTTTTTATATTTTTAACAGTTTTTATTGTGCAAAGAAGGGAAAATATGCTTGAAAAATAAAAAGTACATAATTTTGGATAATTGACACATTCCTGGTTGCTGATGTAAGGTAAAGTATAAATAATAATCAAGGGAAGATGCTCGGGATGTTTGCAAGAAGCCGCATGCAATAAATCCTGCCGGGACGAATATTTGTTCCCAACGGCTCGAATTCTGCGGATATTATGGTAAAATAATCAAATTTATTCACGAAAAAAATACACACACACACATGCACAGACAAACAGATGGACTACTGGTTTTAGGTTGAAATGGCATGATTTATACAGGGACATATTTGATTTATTCCGATGCGTTTTATAATTCGCAGACGCTTTTAATTTTTTAATTGTTGCTTGAGCTGGAAATTTATTCTTCGAGTTGTAACACCGCTTGAAGTATGCATTGGCATCTTAGTGATTTGACGTGCGCGAATTTTGGTGGCTCCAAATTGGACGAGACGTACTAAATGTGATATGGCTTGACATAAAAGGCACGAAGAGAAAAGGGCCACGACTTTAAGAAACTGCGTTACAAAAATTTATCGCATACCTTCTTCTGCATGCAGGAAGGGTGTATGGGTTAAAGCCAATGTACTCATAAAGGAAACCAACACATGAATATTGTGCACGTTCTATTGCGTAAACTACAATCGAATTTAATGAATACGAAAACATTAAAATTCTTATTTATAATTTAAAAAATTTATTTTTATAATAAATTATGACACAAAAATTATTAATTTAAAAATAATTATTTATATTAAAAAAATTCTAATATCTAATTAAGAAGAGTTGACTAAGAAAACTTCCAAATTTATTAATTTTCAGTAGTTGCAAAAAATTTCTTTGGACTTTTCCTTTTCACTTTTATTTTAATTGCAAATATTCAAATTCGACACTATTTTGATACTTCTTTAGAATACTAATAAATAAACTATTTCTAATTTGAAATTTTATGATTTATGTTCTGCATAAAATACTGCATGGAGCATTAGTATAAATTAAAAAGTTTTTTTGATAACATTTCTCAAAAAAAGTTGCAAAAATTTTCATGATATATCTAAACTCATACAATTTAAAAACATTTCTTAAATTATTGTAATTTTTTGCAAAATATGGAAAAAATTTTCTTATGAAAAACATCATTCTGTTGTATATATGCGTTTATTGCAAAAATACCCTGGATATACCATGTTGAAACTTGATTTAACTATTCTTTTATCAAAAGGTCTGCTATTTACATGCTCACGTACATAACATATTTGTATAAATAAATAAATACTGTGCTAGGTCAAGGCAGTATTCAATGCAATTGTATTCAGAGACAATGGTTTCGAAAAGGAATTCAATGCATCTGACACATATCGAATTCGCTTGAACGTTTCATCCATTTCATACTTTTCAAACTATTTTTAATCGTTTCCTAATTTTTTTATTTTAATCGAATCTATACAATTCGCATTTAAATTAATTATTGACACATCGGCGTTTGAACTTATCCTATCAAAAAAAAATTTTTACGTTATCTTTTTGTTATCCTATTTATCTTAACAGTGAGATTAGATCATATCTTTGATAGGTTTGTTACGTGTTTGTATATTGGTTTACTTAATGGTGGGGGATTTACTTCGTTTTAATTATGTTTCTGGCCAATGGTTTTTAATCCTCCTTATCGCTTGGGTGATAATTACAAAAAAAATTTCTGTTGCTTAACTTCAACAAATTAATAATTATTAAATTATTTGTTAAGGTGTGCTAATGAGAGTAAAATTATAACGACATAAAGCAAAAATTTCTACAGTGAAATTTCTCAGCTTTCATTATTTCATTTTTAAAAGTGACAAATAATTTCTTCGAAATATAAGAACAACTGTACAGACATGAATATACTCAAATTATCTTTATATCAATATCGATAAATTTTGAAATAGCGCACCAAAACATTTTTTATAAGTATATAATTATTATTTTTCTCTTAAAATACATTTGAAAAATCTACGTATTATGTGTGATGCTCCAGGAAAATAAAAAAAAAATTAAATCTATGATATTGATAACACTAATTGCAATTTTTATCTATTAATCATATCTTTCGGAATTCTTGAAACTTTTCGAATACTTTACATTTTTACACTTTACAATTTAATCAAATGTTGAGATATTATTAAAATTTTTAATTTTAAAAATTTCCACACAATTCCGAAAATTGGTTTGTTTATGATGTGTTTATTTTACTCGTGCTTGTGTTCATACTTGTTGCCGACCATATGGAGTCGTATAGCATCCGTTGATTGTGTCTTAAGCTAATCACATAAGTAATGTGTAAATATACCATAAACATTATTATTAACGCAGTATTACACAAGATTTTTTATAAAAATTAAAATTATGTTTTATTATTGATGTAGAAAGTCCATAATAAATTTTATGATTTATACTCTTAAATTAAATTGTCTACATAAGTGATTGTAAGAAAATTAATAAAATAAATTGAGTAACTCTACAGCGAATCAAATCACGTTAATTTTTTATTGCTTTAAAATTATATTATCTATTAATATTATGTACATTTCATTTTAATATTGATGAAAACTTTCAACTATAAGTATAATTTTATAGAAAAGGTTAATCTTCTGCTACTGGCGGTATACGTATTTTATTACTTTAAATAATATTCGAGTAAATTCAAGCAATTTTTTTAGTTTTATAACAATTATGTTTTATTATCTGAGCTTATTAAAAAAAATCAAATTTCGATTATTAATTGTTTCTTTTGCTGCAGTATTAAAAATTTCTTATTGTTATGTTAGCACACCTTTCTTTGTGGACTCATATAATTTTAATCATAGGAAGATAGGAAAGGTGCCATCATAAAGACAGTTTGCCCTACCCTCTTTCAATAAGTTGTAGGCAAAAATTGGAAAATGAATGAGCTATTATATTATATGAATTTTATTTTGATGATTTTTTTTGCAAAGAAGATGGTTGTTTATATCTGAAAAAAATATTGCACAGTTATAACCTCCCATAATTTTATCACAATATAAAATATTAAAAAATGTACAATTTCTTGGCTTGATCTATCAACGGAACATTAATATTTTTCTGATGTTACACCCAAAAAAAAATTTCCTGGTCGGCATACCAAATCCATGTTTCCGATGTTTTTTGTATCATTGAACACGAATTCGGAGTCAAAATGGCATGTTTTTAGGAGATTTCAGGTATGAAGAAATGTTACCAAAGTAGATGAAATATCAATATGATGGCTGACTTTTTCTCTTTTTTTAATTCTCTGATGTTTCCTATTTTATGGTCCAGAAAAACTTAGCCATCATATTGATATTCTATCTACCTTGGTAATGTTTCAGGATTTTCTTTATATATATATATATATATATATATATATATATATATATATATAAGAAGATCGACATACCAAATAAAAGATGAAATAGTCCAAACAAACATTTTTGAAAGATGCTGATAAATATATAATCTTAATCGTCTGAATTAAATTTGTTTCTGCTCTTCTTATGGAAAATTTTTTTAATCATATTGCAACGATTTAATGATTTCATCGATTTAATGAAGAAACTAATAATTAAATATGTAAAAATGTAAATCAATATTTACTTTTTTACGCTTATTAAAAATGTTTCTCAGTTTGTAATTATACAATTGCTACTGAAGGTAATTTTTTATCTCACCTTGAGTGCATGGCGTTTAAAAATATTTGTTTAAACGTTTACTATATTTGTTTTTTTAAATATTGGTATGTCCTGGTTATATTCAAATATTTTATATATCAATTTTTTTATTATAAATTTAATTTGAATTAAATTATAATTTTTAGGATAGATTTTCCTGGGATCGAACTAAAATAATAACAATTAATTACAAATAAAATTTATAAATTTAATTTGATTGATGGAATTTAAAAGATTTCAAACAAGGAAAAAATTTGAATAATAAACAATTGCTAATTATTTAAAAATTAAAGTGTTTTAAATATTTGAGTTTTGTAAAAGTTAATTGATGAATAAAATTCAAAGTTTTAATAAGCGATTTTCTTTTATTAAATATTTCATTTTTATTTTTATTTTATGCTATAGTACTCTAATAAAAAATTAATTACGACCCTGATGAAGCTCAAATCAAATTAGAAGAAACGTCGGTTTCAAATTTATTTTTATACTTATGTCACTATTTTAACCCACAACTTTTTACCATTTAATTTTTTTTTTTGGAAACCTGTAACAATATTATTGGTTTTTTAATGATAAATCAACTTTTCAGTTCCAACTCTTTTGGCTACTTTATTATAATTCCTAGTAGCTGATAAAGCAGTCCTATAAATTCTTGAAATTAATAACTTAGATAGATAGATGAGGTTTATTCCATTTAATTAATATTGATTGAACAAATTAATTAATTTACTTTAAATTATAATCACTCTGGTTTTGCAATTTGTAATATTATGAATATTAATTTTAATTTTAACTTTTATTTAGATTTAATTGCCAGCTATAGTACAGATTCTATTAAAAAGGCTTGACATAGTTTAGTAAAATATAAATAAATAATTTAGAAAAGATTAATACATTCGTGAAATTTCTAAATTCAATACCTTACTGGGAGCTCGACTTCCTTTTAAGCCATATAATGAGTTCTGGGTACTAATATTGCCACTTGGGAAATATACATTTTCCTCTCCCGATGATCCACAGGTTTCTAAGAAGTCAGATCCGTTATTTACTGCTATTTCATTATATAAAAATTTTTTAATATATGATGAAAAACTTGAATTAATTTTTTATATAAAAATAATAAATCGTTAAAAAAAAGAAAAATAAAAGAAAATTTAGATCAAAATATTCTGAAAAATACATTGCAAAAGGTGTAGGTAGTAGCGAAATAGAAAGAGAGAAATTTACTAAGAAGAATTTAGTTCAGCCATCGGAAACTATTCGTTTGAAAATGGCTGAAACTGAATTGAAACCGATCTCTATTAACAATAAAGAAGTTGCTTGATGAAACTTAAAGAAAAAGTTAACGAATTTTAGGGACACTTCAGAAAACTTGTATGAAGAACTAAGAAAAACTATTTTTCGGAAATTATAGAAAAAAAAAATTATTTTTGGCCATTAGATTGTTCAGTAAGTTAAAAGCTAATATATTATAAAAAAAATTATTCCCAGTAACTTATAAATTCTTTCCCTAATATTATGTTTGAAAGCAGAAAAAAATATTTCTTAGAAGGAAACAATTTTAAAATATTTTTCATTCAATCTTAAGTATAAATAACAACTTTTTTAAAAAAATAATTCAGAAACTTAAAGACATTAAATAACTTTATAATTTAATTTATGGATTCCAAATGCCATTTTGAACTTACGGATACTCTGTATATTAAAATTTCATATCAAAAATTTCATTGGAATAAAATGGTATTGCAAACATTTTGAGTTAGACAAATTACATTTCTCTGTTTTTTTCTTCTATGCATTGGATTTTTCTATTAGAATGAGTTTCTTGGAAAAGTTTTCTTTAACTACCAAAAAACAAAGAAAAAATAATTTTTGGTAAATTTGAGAAATTTATTAAATAACCTTTAGTTAAGTTCTCAAAATTTTACTAAATGAAATCTTTGATCTCCAAAACGGTATTTACAATATTTTTATTTTTCTCCCAGTAATACAATATTTCTCGAAAACAAATAAGAAATAAGCCTAAATAAAATTATTTAGAACAAATTATAATTAAATAATATTGGATTAACCATGTCTTAGGGAATTTAAAGATTTTCTCTGCAAGAAAAGCTTTAACCAATCGATTTTTCAATGATGATGAGATTTAGATTTTGTTTCTCTTATTTTAAATCCTTTAAGCTTCTTATCTTTTTTTAAATTCTTAACAATTGTGCTAAGGAAGTCTGCGCAAACTGAAAACTACATAGTGTAACATGTGTAAGTTTACGATTATGCTGATAACAAATTTTCTTTCTACTTAGACACAACAAACAACTTTTCCTCTTCCTATTTACCATCATAAAGAATTTACACGCCATTTCATATTTTAATGCACGACTTATTTAATTCTTAAAAACCCTTCACATTTATTTTGTTTAATAACTCAACAAGTACTAATTAGAATTTTTCCGTCGGTTAAAATTTTATTTATCTTTTTTTTGTATAAAAATTAATAACCGAAAAGCAATTAATACAGTTTCTAAAGCGCGAAAAGGATATTCTTAGGGAATACCTTTTACTTACCCGTATGTAAAGGTTGTATTACAATCCTCGTCTGAAGCCATTATTGTCCTTCTTTAATTAAAGCACAAACAAGATTTATGCACAGAAAAATTAAATTTTTGCAGTCAATCGTGGCGTATCACAATTATCCCATTATTCCCTTGTCTGGCATGAAAGAGATTAACAGAAAAGAAAAACTGTTTGCGACGACACACGTTGTTTGCTCAAGTTCTCCTTCAATATTTACACTCGACGCGTTTAACCTGTTAAACTTTAAACACTTGAAATATGTTTTAAAGTGTTAATGTCTTGGAGGATTTTTTTTTTTTTTTTGGTTTTGCAATAAGCGTAGGAACTTTTTTAAAAAAAATTATTGCTGTTTGCAAAGAAAAGTTTGATAGTTTATGGATACTTGATTGTTGTATTTTTCCTTGTTTTTCAAAAGGCACTTAGAATTGTTGGCCGCACCGACGGATACCCGCAAGGATCTGTATGTAAAGAATCGCGTTATAAAAGACGTACTTTTCACAGGTAGTACCTCGCGCAACGTGTCTAAACAGTGCGCGCTGTTCACTGATACTAGTGGGCTGGTTCATGTCTATACCTGCCTTACCTCCAACTTACCTCACAGGTACGGTACGATCACATGTGCTGCCACCTGCGGATTTTACGGATTTGTAGAGAATTGAAACTTATCTGAAAATCCTGAAAGGAAGCATTGGAATTTACAAAATTATTTAAAAATATCAACTATCATACATTTATTTATGGAAAAATGTAGAAAATAATTGCAATAATTTTAGTTCACATATAGATAGCCACATACATTTCTTTTTTATGGTTTTACTTTCATATATAAAACTATATAACTTCAAAACTTTATAGAAATGTTCCAGCTTTCCCGGGTTATATTAAGATTTCATTATGAAAATAGTGTTATTGCTACAAAAGTAAAGTATACAAGCATAAATAGGAAAAATATATACAAAAAGAGTGTAATTTTGATTATATAGATATCAATTGCAGTAAAATATTTTATTAAGTTAAACAATGGTTTTGGTGGTCCAAATGCTGATAATCATTTTTGTAGCAAAATGTTAAAACTTAACAGTACCTTCCACCAACTTCCAGATACATCACATTTTCACCCAATTTTACAGTACAAACAACTCAAATCATTAGTTCGTTCACTTCTTTATCCACAATTTCGGTAACTTTGTCATCTAATACTTCTGCAGTAGAAAATCCAATAACATCAAGCTTACTTTTCTTGGCCATCCTTTCTGTATACTTAGTATGTTAGTAATAAATTCTCGAAATTGAAATCTGTAGAGCTTCCGAAATATCCTGAAAGGCAACAACTAAAAAGATTTAAAGCTTTTAATATATATAATGTAATAGGTAAATTGAGGTAATTGCAGCACTTCATCATTTTGTTTTTTAGTGTGTTGTTAATATATTGCTACCTCTGCAATGTTATTATTTACTATGACTATTTTCGTAACTGTCATACATTGAAGATTTGACAAATAATTGAGGTGACTTTCTATAATTATATTAGAATTTTTATTCTAATAGTTTTTCTGTTGTTTGCCTATAGCTATTTGTTTCTTATAAATCTTACTAGGTGATCATGGCCTATTTTGTCTTGTCATAGTTATTGAAACAGGTGTAGTATATATCTTTATACAATGTCCTAGAAAAAAAACGAAACTTTTTGAATTTAATATTACTGAATGAAGAAATAAGTTAGAAATTTATTTGAGGTAAAAATGTCAACAACAGGGTTTGAGATTTAATAAATATAAGTTTTTAAATATCTTATCGATAGTGTTTGTTTACAAATTTTGACAGATATACCTATCATAATATTTAGTAATAAGAACATAAACACAGTAACTTCTTTTGCCCAGCATGTAATTGAATTGTTTCCAGGCGATTTCTGATACTTTAAAAGCACTGATTCTGCCCGGAGACCTAAGAATTACAATTTAGTGTAATAACTTTATTAATTGATTAAAGCATCATCAGGGGTAGAGTGCTAATTATTACAGTATATTATCGCAAGATCATAAAAAATTCTCTATTTGTTATATATATTTTCTTTATGATTTCCATATCCTTAGGCCACTGAAAAAGGTATTAAAAAGTAATTCAATCACAGCATCAGAATCAGAATTCGATTATTGAAACAACGAATTTATATTAATATATTTATATTTATAAATATATTTTTAAATAATTTTTTTATAGGCCAAAAGTTTGTTTCAGCTGAACAATCTTCGTATATATTTCTAAAATTCTTAACAAAAAATGAAAAATATTAATCATAAGTCTGTGAATATAAAATATACCTCGAATGAAGTTTCGAGTAAAGTTTGGGTAAACGTTTGGGTGCGCATTAAAGTTGGTGACTATCGTGGCGACCAACTTTATCCCATCGTGAGGAAAGGTCTTTCTATATATTATTTCTATTGGTAACTGTTTTGCAATCTGTATTATCAAATAAACTGGAAAATCCTAAATTTAATCAGGTTTTAAAATTATGATCAAAACAAACATGTACTTTAAATTATAAATTTATAATGTTGATATTTCTAATCTTGTCTGTTAACGTATACGATCATACCAATTCACTCTCATTAACACGCTCATGTCAGTAATTGTATTTGCTTGGAAAATAAACATACTGGAACGAGTACATTTGCTTAATTGGAATTATCTCATCAGGCGAATACAAATAAAATCAATTTCACCCAAAATGCATATTACACCTACAACAAATTTTAATATTGTTTACAAAAGGATTTTGTCCACTTTATTGGTAATATTGTATAGTTGAGTTATTAGGCAGGTACTCAAAACAACTTTTTTGTAATGATGGAAAGGAATATTCATTTAATTTCGCCGTTGAATAATTATAACGTAGCGTACAATTTCCTTTAATTTTACATTGTCATTGAGCCCACGTGCCAATACCCTGAAATGTATTCTTTGTAGTCCATAAAGCATTAAATGATTTTCATATTACTGCAAAAAATACAAGTTTCATGATTTATTTTTTAATACCACAAATCCTAGCAGTAATATTTCAATAAAATTTGCCGACCAAAATAGGTAATTAACTCCATCGTACTAATGTAGATATCAAAACCTCAAATTGGGGATAAATTGCAGACATGACAATCTATTTAAAGTAAAGATACGCTTAAAATATCTGGATTATTAAGAATTAATTTGGATAAAATAATAATTAATAAAAAATTAACAGCATTAATTTTACGAGTAATAGAAAAACAAATAGATAAATGTGGTCGATGAAAAGAGAAAAAAATTCATGCAAAAAATAAGAGAAAAAGTAAAATAATGAGTTACATGGGGGTTGATAGTTTATATATATGAAATATATGGCGAACATTATGTTACCAACCAATATTTAGATTGATTTTGCTAATGATGATGATTTCGTGTTATAAAACGCATAACATAAGATCATTAATGAATATTATTTTTCATTTTGTTGTTAATTTTTATATATTTTTATTTTTACGAATTATTAACACAACTAATTATAAAAGTGAATCTCGAAATCAAATAAAAATTTTACTTTCAAAAAATATTAATTAAAAAAACGCGACACGAAACAAAAAATGTAACATGATGAGTTAATATGTGTGTTGTTTTCGCTTAAAAATCTTGATGTAATTAAAGTAAAACGAAAATCGAAAGCATCCAAAACACTTTTTCTCGTGTCGCTGGTTGGCCATATTACGCCCATTAAACTTCTATTCGTGTCGCGGATTTTTTTCTTTATTATTTAAACGGTGCGGCGATTTTGAAATCGCACTAGTCCCATCTTCGGAACTAAACACCGGTAAACTTTCACAGGCCCCTTCATTAGAACATCATTTTTGTATTTAGACCGGCGCGAAAAAAATGTCACACGTGAGAACACCTTCTTTTACTTCGCGGACTTGCAAAGAAGAAAATCTCAAAATGCATATTCAAAATATTATTTGCATTATTTTTAATTTACTTCTATTATAATATTGTTTAAAATATATTTTAATATTTATATTTTGGAGAATGCTATTGATTACATATATTGCAAAATTTACATTTAACAATTAATTTTCGAATAACAAACGTAATTTAATTTTGAATTAGTTTCTGGATTCAATCGGATGCTATTCATTTATAAGTTTGTAAAACTTAAATTTCAAATTTAAATCATCAAAATGACATTGTTTATGTGAAATTTATTAAATTATACGAAATTAAAAAGGAATAGATAAGAATGTTTCTAGCCAACCATATTGTGAATATTAATTTAATTTTATCGTTTGGGTTATTATCTCAGCTTTTCTAATCTACATTAATTACTGAGTCATCAATTACTTTAATATCGATAATTATTACATATCAGTTGATAGCTGCACTAAATGCGAAATATTATTTCAAAATTATCCTTAAAAATTTATAAAATAATGAAATAATGATTTAAGGAGCTACCTTTAGGCATCTAAAATAATTCTAGAAGTGGAAATCCAATGGACTGAAAACTCTTGGTAGTCACTCTCAAAGATTTATTTATTCTTATAGGAATGTCTACTAGCAATTAAATATTGCGAATTATTTTCGAGAGTATCTCGAGAATCAGTTGACATGTATCTTATGCTAAGTCTCCACATGAGACAAAATGCTCTCGAGAGAAACTTACTTTCAGAAGTATGTACACACCGTTAAAATACTATCGAAAGCTTCTCTCGAGAGCCTTTTCTCTCATGTGGTAGCCTAGCACTAGATATTAATAAGTGTTTTTAAATTATATAAATAATGACAATAATGTTAATATAAAGTTTTGAAAATAAAAATATTAGAAAGGTACAAATTGTCAAAAGTTAAAACAAAAAAACAACCAGTGATATCATTTCTTTTTTAAAAAATTCATAAAAATAAAAACTTATTGTTACAAATTTATTCTTATTTACATTTTATTTTAATTCTTGTTCGATTGTAAATACGCCATATAATTATGGCGTAGAATAATATGCAATGTGTTTGATATATAATTTAGGTTAATAACTGACAAAACAAATTTTTATGTACCTAGGTACTAAAATTTATTTTTTATCAAGTGTGTGTTTATAGTTCGAGTCGATAGCCGAGTAGAATAATCAAATGAGTGATAAAAATAATCTTAGTGCTGAGGTGTATATTTTATATTTTCAATTTAAATAATTAAGAAGTTCTGACTTTAGGAAAAATTCCTTAAAGCACAATACTACTATGTTCATATATTAAGGTTTTACAAAAAGTAATTGACATTACTCCGTTTATAATAAGAAAATACAGTGTATCAAAAAAATTTCATTCTTTTTCTTTAATTTATTTATTTTTGTTGGTTTTAATTCTAACCAATTTTTTTACATTTTATAAAAACATCTCCCAATATTTTTTCAATTTTTCTAATTTTGATTTATTTTTATTTTTCTTTAATTTTGGCCTGTTTATCAGAAGTTGAAAATTAAAACTTAAATGACGGATGAAATTAAAACACAAGCCATTCTTAAAGGAGAAAAATAAACGGTACTAAACAGAGAAATTTGTATTTGAACTTAAATCCAATTTAATACACCTATTTGTATTATTTCTAACATTTCATTCATTCAATCCGTTTTCTTGTTGACAACCCGAAACGGCAAAAAAGAAAAGAAAAACGAAACCCAAAGTTACAAAATCTAAAAGCACATTTCCTATTTATTTTTTTTTCAGTTGTTAATAACTTAACAAGAAACTAAATCACTTTGAACTCTTCTCTAGCAACATAAGACTGGATAATTATTTTTATATACTCATTTATAAATAAATGAGTTGGAAGTCATTCACATAGCAAAGAACGGTTTCATACCCTAGTAAAAAATAGCATCAATCTCGCAGAAAAGAGAAAAAATCACTCATCACACCATAAATCTACAATAAGCTAAAAAAGGAAAGAAATTTGCTTGAATACTACTGTTCTCTTTGAAATAGAGTGTTGGGTGTATAAAATTTCCGCGTCTCTAGAGATTATGATGGGAAAAAATATTTGATTGTGTGAACCCCTTTTGTTTGTCTTGAACCATGCAAGGTTACAACAACGCTAACGGTTAGGAAGGAACTCCATTTTAATTCGCAATTAACTCTGGTTCACACATATTAAATGAACATAACTGCACCTCTGTATGGCCATTTTTTATGTTATTAGAAGAGTGTTGGTGAGCAGGTTCGCGCTTCTTATTCATGCGTACGGAAGATCTATCACATATTTTTTTTTTAAGAAAGAAAAGATTCTAATTTAGATTAGAAGCCTCATGCTGTCTCAATCTCTTATTTTATTTGCTTAATTTGGAGAGGTTCTACGTTTTAATCGCGCTTTCTACAACATAAGCCATTCAATTTGCATTTTCCTGCTTTAATTTGTGAAAATTATTAACTAGTTCATCAATTCAAATACTACACTTTTCTTTTACATTATAATTTTTAAGAGTTCTATTTTCTAAATAAAATTAAAAAGTAACTATTTCTTTTTTATTTTTTTTATTTGAATAAAACGAATTTTTTTAATTTAAAAATTGTGTTTAATTGTTTTTGATAAAATTTTTAAAGCTCCGTATAAAGTTTTTAATTTATTTTATGCCACCTGTACTCTTTTTCTTTTCGACATTTTTGTTTATTTTATTTTTTATTTCTTTTTTTATATCTTAAACATCAAATTCGCGCCTATTATTCTTTTATCTTTAGATTTAACACTAACCTAAAAAATAAACTATAAAGAAACTGTAAAAATATCTAGCGATGATTTCGATAATATTTTCATCTTTTCTGTCACAGTTTCTCCACGCGACCGTTTAGATGCAGATGACAGATTCGGAAAGCGTCCTGCATACAAGAAAGGTGTTAGTTGGAGATGTAGAGCGTAGGAAAATGACACATGCCATCAAAGTTTTCAAAACGCACATTAATAATACTTTCCCTGCTGTTAATCAAGGAATTTTTATTGCAGAAAAATATTTTCACACATTTCAATAATATTTAGCAATTTACTTTTTATAATGTAAACCGTGAGATTGTCCTTTAATTTTTATATTCACTATTTTTATTATTGTAAATAAATTTATTATGAATATTGATTAAATAATTTTTATCAGCATCTAATTTGGATTTTTAGTTATTTTCTCTATGGTATTGAGGCATTGACTTGGCAAATAGATGGTTGATAATACTTTTTTTTATGTGAAGGGCTTGTTGAAATATTATGTTAAACAAAACTTATTATTTTATTGTGTTCAGGAAATATAAATGATTTGTATACCCAGAAATAGCATTTCTTTTAATTTTAGATTATGCATAACTACACTTAATACTTGACTGATAAATTTATCATTAAACAACTTAAAAATACTTAAAATTAAAAAACAAATGACATAATACTTATTTTAACTCAAGTTATTATAATATAACATTCTAAACGTTAAATAAATTTGTTACTTAATTTATTTTATTATAAATAAAATATTGTAAACCTATTTAGTGAGTTTTGCATATTATATTTTTCCATTTCCTTTGTAACTAATATTTAATTGGATTAATTTTATGCCTTGACGAATTTGAGCAATACTCTGGACGGACGTGACGTTATAGGGTCGCATATAAAATTAGGGCCAAAAGTCAATTATATTCTTGATGTCAACATGTTCACTTTATATCTACAAAAACATAAATTCCACTTATTTTTTATGCAAAGTCAGCTATAAACTTCATTTGTATTAAAGTTTTGGAAACGAAGGAAAATTCAAACTTCACTTCTATTTATGAAGATGTGACAACTGAAAGTCATTCCAATAAATCTACTCTAATAATTTCTCGGAAATTTCTATTAATAAAAATTGATAAAGTGCGTGATACAAAACTATGTGTTACACAATTTTTGAAAAAAATAATTTAAAATTTATAGAAATTTATATTTAAATATAATTGTATTTTATTTATTTTTTTTGTTCCCTGTATTTAATGTACTGAATATTTTATTATTGTTGTGTTCGGTCATGTAATATGTTCTAAATGTAACAAAATATTTATGAATATCTAATATTTATTTATTAGAGAAATTCTTAGTTGTTTTCAAATTCTGAAAATTCGAAGCCCGATACACTGCAATTACACAGCATGCACCTGATAAACTTACTTTGCCACATTACACGATTCATTGCAACAAGTGTTGCAAATGTATATATTCGACATTGTTTTCAAAATTTAAAATTTTCTTCAACAATAAAACTTGCCAAAAACATTGCCAGTTTAAGCTTAGCAATAATTATTTCAGTTTTTCATTTCCCTAAATATTGTAATGGTGGTTGCATCTCTTTTAAGGAAAGATTTAATTAAATTATGACTAGGTTACGATTAATTTGAATAATTTTGAGTAATGTGCTTATTTAATAGGTGCTATATATAAAATATATTTATTATTTTGTATATTATTTATATTACGTAATAAGAATTTTGATTAGATATCGTTAGGTATATTCCAATAATTATCTAAATTTAATTTCTAACAAAGGGAAACATATCTGATAATTAGTTGATAGTATAAAAAAAAAATAAAAATAAATCTTAGGTTAAGTAGATATTCAATATATAATAATCACTTACACGTTACAGATAAGGTGGAATAATCTAAACAGTATTTTGACGAATTTGAATGATTAGAATCTAAGACATAATTGGACGATACAAAAATTATATCAGAATAATTAAATTGTGATATTTATTAATTAAATTGATAAATACACTAAGCAAAAATAATAAAAACGATTACATTCATTAGAATTGATTTATCAAAAAAAGTAATACGTCTTTTATAAAGGAGACATTACTTTTTAGAATTCATAAGTAATTTTTAGGAAGCTCAGGAATTTTAATAAAATTGCGATAACGATGAAATAAGAGAATCCCCCATGTCAATTGAATAATAATTAGTTTTTTCGATACTTCATTCCTTAAACCTCTGATACACAAAAAAATATTTTGGTCTATCTATTTTAGATCAAAATACGTCGATTTGACCTTTGACCGAGTACTCAAAATTAACTACTTGACAAATACATAGTGATAAAAAATGGATTGGAATTAGGAAATCAACATGCCTGCGTGTAAAGCAGGCAATACAGAAGCTCCACAACTTTCATTCATTCTCAAGTAGTACGTTAAATTCGTACTGCAGATCGTATCGTGCATGGGCCCATTACTTTCGAAAGAGGTCATCTGAAAACAATGTTGTAATGCTATATTTGATTGCACAGCTACGTAATTAATATATTTGTAACTTTTCAGTAGAAACATTAGTTTTAGAGCAAGAAGGATTTATGTAATTTATGTAAAAATCAACTTTTTATCCAAAAACTTAAGCTTATTCATTTTTTTATATTCTAATTAATGTTATAAATAAAATAAATAAAAGTTATGTTCTAAATTGATTTCGGATAACTCCTTATACAAAAAACATAAAAAAATATTTGAAAGAAATTTTATTCCATAACTATATTTCTGCGATGATCAATAAGATGACATATATTGTAATTATTTCGAAATAATTACATCTGTATGTCGTCTCGGCAAATTTAACGCGAGTTAGTCGAGCTCTGCTGCGGGAAAAGTGAAAATAAAAGCAGAATGGCGTGTAGAGTGCATGTCCGTATCATCGTTTTGTCACTTTTTATTTTAATCAGATCTTGTCATTTTTTATATTATTGATGTCAATTTAATTGGCGCACGAGCTCATATACCCTTAACTAATAGGGTAGCTCTTCACACTTTCACTCCGCGTAATTACAAACATGCAATTATTACCAATTTCTATATGTAAGTAAGAGTGATCCAAATGGCAATTAGATTTTTATGTAAGTTGATTTAGCTAATGTAATGTTAGGATTTTTTTTTTCTTACTTTTTCTTCTTTTGAGATAATCAGTTACGCAATATTTGGTTTCGGTTGATGTATGATGTTGGTAATAATATTTTTTGTGTCTATACTAATTGTATAAGATGTTTTATTCAAAGATGTGGTGTGGGGTTAATTAAAAAGCAGTGACCTGTGATGATGACCATATCAGTTCATCAACATTCTTCACTTAATAAATATGCATATTGGTAATTAAATGGCTCTTCAAGTTCTTAGTTAGCGAATATATTTATTATTTAGATTAAATTGATGAATAAATTTGTAATTTGGAGGGCAAAAGTTCAAACGGATGTTACTAAAAATATTCATGGGAAGGATGTGTCCACTAGAAAATTTAATTTTAGTTTCGCTCGATGTGTGTTCGAAGATATGCTATTGCCAAAATGTGGCTATCAGTAAATTTATCAATTCTGTGAAATAATATGAAATCTTTTAAAAGATAACACATAGATTTTAAAAACGATATCTCATTAAATTCTTACTTATTCCGATTTTTGAAATTTTCAAGAAAATATTTCTAAATTTCAACCAAATATTTCCTAACGTCAGTTTGATACAATCAAGTTTACTGTTTAAAAAATAAAACCAGTTGAGAATGCTCTTCTACCATTGCGAACAAATCGAAATAACAAATTATGTATTCTATATTTTGATGCTCTATGTGACTATAAAATCAAAATTTTAAAATTCAAATATTTCATATTTTGGACACCATTTTGAAGCTGTCCTAAAGAGACATCAAACCCTAAGCTTACTTTTTGATGCTCTATCAGAATCTAAAGTCTGAATTTTAAAATTCATAAACACAAAAAACTCGTCTGCAGACTTGTTCTTGTATATTTTAGAACCAGACCATTGAAATCTATTTTGCCACCGATTTCTTCGTAAAAAATTACTATTTTTTCATCAAATATTTAACGCTAGACCTTAATAGTTCTTATGCCATAGGTTTCTACTGTATTATGATAATATCTTTATTAAATGTACTAAATTGAAGCCGAATGGTTATTACTGGATCTATATGACGATTTGACCTAAGAAATGAATTAAAAAACTCTTGAGTATACTCTTCATAAATAGGCTTTTCTGTGTTTTTTTTTTTAATTATTCGTCACCACATTACAGATAAAAGAATAATATTATATTCTAAAAAAAATCCAGTAATAGCCTTTCAGTTTATGAAAGATACATATGTGTCACTTTTAGAGCAGCTAGGATCGAAGTTATCGTCTGGCAGTCTGCGTTAATTATTATAATAATCAATTCTGGCTATGTTTTCAATTTTATTGTTTTTGACATTAGTCAATATGTAAAAATGTACACGTTTCTACTCTTCGCTATGTTTAATTATTAAAAAAATTTATCATACAAAATTAAAGTTGATTCTATATTTTGAATAATGAAGCCTGTAGTGATCAGTGATAATAATGAACGACGAGGATTTTCATTGCAAAAGACAATACTGAAAACAGCAAATATTTTAAATGTTATATAATAATTGAAACCTGATGAAAAGATAAGCACTGCTTTTGTGCAAATACAAAGGACCGTTAAATTTGGAGTTGATAACGGCTTGTTTAAGAAACCCAGAGATAATATTTTTTTGAAGCCGGTGGAGAAAAATATATACCATCTAAAAGACTATATAAAACTTCTGCTTGGAAAGGTGAGAAGAATGCGCATAAAAAACTTCAAATCCAAGAATTGCCAAGAAAAAAGCAAAAATATTGTTTAAAATTTGCAAAAAAAATAATGAAAACGTCAAAAAAATGTCAAGACCTTCTCCTACGGGATTATCAAAATACCTCGGAAGAACAATTAGACCCAAATTTAGAAGAAACTCAAATTAATGCGATAACTATTTTTAAGGCAAGAACATGACGACATTTTGCCTTAATAATAGAATGTTATTACGTTTTTATAAATATTAAAATTTTCTAATCAAAAAATGTATCTTTTGTTGTATTTAAAATAAAGCTATAAATATACTGCGTTGTAATATTTTAGGGAAGTACTAGTATGGTTTAAACCGTGAAATTTCCTATATTTATGACTTCTGGAATATGTTAGCTTTTATAGAATTGTGAAAATTGAGTGCCATAAATGTTAGTAAAAGTTTAAATTGGAAAACGTGCCGTTAAGTAAGTTGTGTACGTATCCATATTATTCTAAGTAAATTAACGTGCGAACTCATAAATATAATACACACTGTGAGTTGTGCTGAATTTTAAAAGAACTGGAAATGGACGCAATAAAAAGAATATAGGTGAAGGCAGTCGTTGTTTCAACATAAATCTTCCGTAATGTTTCTCAAATAAGCACAAATCAAGTATTTTTAAATAAGTAAAAAATTATATTACAATAATAATTTAATTTTAAAAAACGTCAATCAAAATAATATAATAGAATCGACACGGTATAAAATTAAAAATTGAGAGATAATAAGATTATATCCTACTTATAAAGGAAATTAAGGTTAGAAATTTTGCAAATCAAACATGACAATAATCAACTTAAACTATAAATAACACATTTATCAAATTTAATCTTATTTAATAATTTTAGAGAATTGGTGTTTCACTTTTGGCTATTGCTTGAAATAGACAAGTATCATAGCTACAAAAATTGGATACTTGTCCCCTACAAATATCATAATTTATATAATGTTTTGGGGTTGACAAAACAAATAATTTTTTTCCATTAGGAAAATATCCCTCCCGTAAAACACTTTAAGCAACATCAATATCGCATAAAAATTGGGAAAAGTGTATTTGAATAGGGTTTGGTGATATTACTACTGAAAACAAAATCGTATGTCTTAATATTACATATATATAAATTACCTAATTGAATACTCGTTAATGTAAAACTTTTGCATATCTCAAAATAATAAAGAATGGATTTACAGTACTTTTAAAATAATAGGCAATAGATCTATTATAACGCCTACATGTAGATATATCATTATGTGGAAAGTACAGTCTTTCTATTTGTTACGATATTTCCTTGGTAGCAAATAAAATTTAAAAATGTGGACGGAATACGAAACGAACCCAAAATATGGAATATTGGTTCAACAAATTTAAATATCATAAGTAAAATACACATTCTAAATTTTCATTCGTATATTTTTTTAACAATAATTTATCAAATTATTATATCTAAAAAGAAAGAAATTTTGATAAAGGGATTATTATAATAATTTAAAGTAATTTACTAAAATATAATATAATTTCTTATATAAGATATTTTTTCATTTTCACGCAACTCATTTAAAATAACGAACTTTTGTTAATCCATAACGACTTTCATGTAAGTAAAACTTTTCTGATATAACGAATGATATTGTAAAAAATTGTATAGAAAATTTAATCCCTAATTTAACCCGAAATATTCGGAGTAATATTGCAAAAGAGATACGCACGCTTCTAGCTCTCTAATCTGTTAATAATTATAAAAAGGAGCATTAATTTTTTAGGCTAATTACAAAGGCGAGCTTCCGTTGTTTCCATTCCCATCACTCAATACGCACTAATTTTATAATTTATTACTTAAGATATTCATCTCGCGATTATTATTTTTTAGCAATTTACTTGCAAGTGGAACTACAGTGAATTAAATGGACTGTTTCTAATTAGAGTTTAATGGTTGTTAAACGTCTTCATTCAAGAGGTTTCCAGTTTGATTTCATGTGGAAATGTATGCGTCTGACAGTTCATAACCTTTTTCCCCGAAGGCCTTCGCCTTTACTTTTTTATGAATTTTAATAAGGTAAAGGGTATAAACACTACATGGAGTGCTAACTACCGGCTATCAATGTGTGTGTATGTGTGTGCATGCACAGGTTATACCCCTACACCTGTGCTGTGACGTCAGGTCACTTCCTGTTCTCACGAGATCCCATCGCGCTCCGAAATAATTACATCCGTACGGACATCGTATTCCACCACCGCAACACCACCTTCGACTAACAGTTCGACCTTCTTTTAGATTTTTATGTAGAAATTTTTCGAATGAATATGTGTGAAGGTGCGCCAAGGCCATTGAGCACCCCCAACATAACGGACGCAATGCTTTAAATGCTTGAATGAGCTTTATTTTATATAAATTATAAGAAACATTAATAAGGATGCTTCCGCAAGAAAATTAAAACGGAAAGGATTAGATAAAAAAAATAATTGAAGGTACGGATATAAAAATATAAAATAGTTTTCTTAGAAACACTTTAGATCTCACAAATTGCTAAATCTAAATAAATTATTCTGTAACTGCAAATGTTTTCATCAATTAAACCAAATTCCAAAGCATGTCTTTAATGTTTAATGATTGGAACACGAAAAACAGGCGTGAAAATATGCAAACTCCTTTTTATCGTGCCAAACATCATATTGACAAGGTCTTTTTTATCTCTATTGGAAAAATTACCCGCCAAATCTACCAATAATTTACAATAAAACAAATTTCCTTACTATCAAAACTGTAAAGAATATGCTTAAAAATATTTACATATAAAACCATATACATGAAGATATTGTGGTAAGCTCCACCTGCGTCTGGCAAATAAAAGCAAAGAAATTAATTATGCACATTAATGCTAATTTAAATATAATTGATAATTTAAAACGAAACAAAACGAGTGAAGACGCTTTTGACAAAACTCTGTGAGTTATTGCATATTTAAAAGTGTGTTTTTATTAAAAAGGCATGCGATACCACACCCACCACGAGATAATATTTTCATTAATAACTATAATCAGCCAGAGTAAATATATAATCAATTTGATGCTGGGGCTGGATGGACACCCACGCGTCCCGTACCTCTACGATACTATACCATTGGCGTTCCATGCTAAGACATTCGAAAGGTTACAAAAATTAATTACAACAATCTAAATTA
Organism: Coproporus ventriculus; assembly: GCA_027574865.2. Taxonomy (NCBI): domain Eukaryota; kingdom Metazoa; phylum Arthropoda; class Insecta; order Coleoptera; family Staphylinidae; genus Coproporus; species Coproporus ventriculus. The sequence continues at coordinate 28,649 of JAODAH020020581.1, read as the reverse complement.
GTGAAATGTTCCCATTGTGATTAAGCTTCATTAAAGTGTGTTCTCTCATACATTAACACACATCTGTAAGAGTAGATTCGTTTCGAGGATTGCAATTTTAATTAATTTCGGAATCGTTTTATAAACAGATTGCGGTTCTCGTGGGATTTTAAAGGGAGAGTAGATAAAGTGATAAGCGGTGTATTCATTCATGGTTTTAATATTTAATGACGATCTTGCGCTGGAGTGGGCGCATTTGTAGCCACGGGCAAATATTCTTCTTTTTTTTATTAACGCACCTAAACGTTAAATTTAATTTATTTTGTTATTCGAGACGTAATGTTAATAAATCCGATTAAGTTTAATTAAATTTACAAAAAATATTATACTTTCAAATAAAAAATAAATGAAATGATGGTATAGTTTTTGAGGGCTTGTCTAGAAAAATAAGCGATTCGTTCGAAATTTTGTTCTTCTCAAGAAAGAAATCTTTTTATGATTGGAATCTTTATTATAATTTAATTTTTATTATAAAGTTGCTAAGATGTTAAGGATATGTAAGATCTTCAGTTATGCAAGGAGCAAGGAAAGTAATATGAAATAGAAGAAACTATGTGACAATAGATTTATTTAGAAGCAAGATCTCTATATAATCCCTGTCTAATAATACAAGTAGTATATTACTTAAAGAGAATTGTAAAAATTGTGTGTAATTCTACTACATAAAGGACTCGTATATTTGTTTGTACATCTCTAAGCCAAACCATTTCATACATAACCTAATTTTCGTTAGGAGTGCTAAACATTTTTCTCTAAAAAATGTCACTTAGATCTATTCGATTCTATATAAAATGTATATTATATATGATAAAATTAAAATAGCAATGAAATCTATTTATTCTTTCTTCAATTAAAAAACTGATTTATTATTTTTGTTTTTAATACTAACATTAAATATGTTAAAGCTTTTTTTTTCTTTACTTAATTATGAAGGATATGAAACAGAAAACAACAGAGGAATTTCCATGGCAGTGAAGCAGCTAATAAAATCCTAATATACATAAATGTTAACAGCGTATCAACATCTGATTCCTATGTCCAGTAAACTGAAGATCTACTTATCTGATACAGGTAATAAAACATGTAAAACAGGAAACATAATTGGTATTATCCCGTTAGTAGAATGACTTAAGAAGTCTTTTTCCTAGGGTATGTTCTTTGATTTTTATTATCGCATGGTGGTTAGACGAGATTTACATAGTACGATGGTGCTAAACACATACATGAATGGAATCAAAAAATTAAGTTTACGCATGCCCGTTCATAAGAAAGTTAACTTACGTACTTCCATTGTATTTTAAAGCATTGAATGTTTGGTTCTTGCCGGACATGAGTAACTGATGATTGTACCAGTGAAGTTTGTTTAGGCGAAAATGAATAGGGTGCTGGCGATTTAATTTCAAAACAGAAACACAAGCAAACACAAAAATATTGTTTTTATGTTGTATATATTATTCGTTCAAGAAGAATGAAATCAATAAATATCAAGGGCTTGATTACGCTTCAAAGAAAATTCGACAGTTTTTATAAATCGAGTGGTATGAGCTGTCGACAGTTTTTTAAGGAGAAGGTTAAACAAACCCTGTATCTCCTTTATTTTCTTATCAATTAAAATCATTTTAAACGATTTAAATAAAACTCAATTGCAGTTGGAAAATGTGTAATTTATTATATTTGTTCACTGGCATTCTTTTTTGTTTTTTAAATGAATTAATTTTTGCCCATTTCAATATTTTTCCCATTATTAATGCATCATTTATTGACTTTTGTCTAGTGCTAATATTACAAAGAGGAAGTTCTGTATAATTAATAAATAATAATAAAGTAACAAAAAAGTTTTTGGGATTAATGCAAAATGAAAATTAAAACTGAATTTAGTGCATTTTGGTAAGTAGTTTGTTATAAGTAAATTTTATAGATCCATATTGTATTGATTGAGTTTTAGCTTATGTGAATTGACGACTTTAAATTAAAAATTAGCTCAAGCAGAAAGAAATCATTTCATTATACGGTGATTCTGTGACGCGTGAAGTAACCAACGTAGGGTCCCTGATAACATCACGGCAAGAATATAAAATCCCGGTCTACGTTTTACTTATACGTAACAGTAATTATATTTACGTTTCGCTCTGGTCTTGCGTAACAATATCGGTTCCATTTAATTTTTCTCATTTGCACACCGACGCTAACATCAAGATCAAGCCGCTCGCGTTCGAAAACTCTGTTCCCACATTCAGCAATTTCGCATGCGTATTAGATTTAATTAAAATAACAGATTGGCTTTACATTTAATTCAAATCGATATTTTATTATCAATCGGTGCACTTACGGATGTTAATTGTGCAGAACGCGCAATATTAAATTGGTTCATGATATTAAATATTTAATTGAAATTTCATTTTATTCGCAAATTCATGTGATCAAGTATATGAATAGGGCTATCAAAAAGCTTTACTTATCTTATAATCGAATAGATTTTACAATCCAAATAGTAGGAGCAATTGTTTCACAATTGTTATAGTACATTATTTAACTAGCGAATAATGTTTATTATAATTCTTGAAAATGAAGTTTATCACGTGCCAAAGAATTATGATCAACTTATACACTCTAAATAAAATATTTCCTACTTATATATATATATATATATATATATATATATATATATATATATATATTGTAATAATTACCTTGACGTTAAAAATTCGTATGTTACGAGCATTATATTGAGTAAAAATTAAATATCAAAATACGGCAAAAATTTGTTAGTTGTGAAGCTGCTAAAAAAATTATCTTTAATTTCAGTATCCTGCAAAAACTTTTTAATTACATATTTATTACGCACAAATAAATTTAAGCGAATTAATAACTTGAACAATCTAATTACAAACATAAGTTTTATACAATTTGAAGATGAAAAACCGTGGCATTCGCCATTTCACTTTCTCACTTACAACAATTTTAATTCAAATAAAACAGACTTTTTTATTTTAAGCAGCACTAGGCAGTAACTAACTTGGTATCATCACAGATGATTCTATCAAATAGCAAAATAAATTCGTTCTAATAGACAAAGACATTAATATACGCAACCAAATATACAAATTTCATACTATTATCCTTAAGTTGTTATTTTGTATATATTTTAGCATAATAGATCTACACCAGCTTCTATAATGTAAATCATAACATACATGTTGTAATACAACATCATAAAATTATTGTCCTGATTATTCTGTTGATCTCGGAAACTTTATTTGCTTGAAACTAATCAGTTGCTCGAAGACGTAAATCTAACCTGGAAAATGCAATATGGCAAGGAATAAGACGAGGATATCGTTCAGCATAAATACGTCGAGCTAAATATTGTAGTTGTTTAAAATTTTGAGCATGTAGTTTATAAACGCATTTTTTTTGCATAATGTTGTAAAACTGAAAGGAAAATTACAGTGTGATGTGAAATGTATCTTATTGCATATTAAGATTAGGACTTATTATAGTTATCATTGTTGACCTGATTGATTGAAAATTTCTGTCAACCCGCTGAGTTTTACCATCTCCTATTACAAAACGCATAAATATAACCTTTTCACCTGCTGGCTTTTTTTGAATGAATCCACAGGAGAGCAGCTGGATGCTATAAACTCACCGTGAAGGAAGCTCAATATTTTATTGACTAATATATTTAAAAAAATTACAAATAAAATTCAATACATCTGTACATCTCAACTTACAAACTACCACGACTTTTATTTTATCTATAAAATACATGCGGTACAGAATACCGAAAAAAAGAAAAGTGAGAAAACTCCTTTTAAAACAAGATTGGCCTACAAAATAACGTATTTTATGGTTTATTGTTTAAAGTAAATAAAAATTAATTACCTATAACAACAAAAGACATGTAATCTACACAGAATTTATTAAAACATCATCGTTCTCGATAATAAAAAACCGAGTAGTATTATTATCCAAAAAATCAATAACGCAATTAAATCCTGTTTGGTACATTAAACGCTCTTTTAATCGGGGACAATTGGTTTTAAGTTACGCAACAGTACACCCAGATATAGTTAACTCCCTTTATATTATGTAAATTTGTATTTTATTGTATTTTATTCATCACATAATTTGTACCTACTTTATTATTTCACTGAATAGATTTTTATCTTTTTCTGTTTGGTTGAAAGCATATTTATATTTAACAAAAAAGATAAAATAAAACTGTTGGATTAATTAGTAATTCATTTAGAGTGAAGGGTCGTGTGTTGTTTTCTTTTTGTTTTTTGTTTTTTTTTTCGGTCGCATCCCTTTGATGTGGTTGAAATTATTATTCCCGAACACCAATTTATCTTATTAATATTTCCACAAGGGCTGTCCCTGTGCGTCGGATGAGTTGTTAAAGGTGAGGAAAGGTGCGTACTGAATACATTAAGAATTAATAACCACCCACATCTGGAGTTCATACAGCCACACACATGGAATAAACAGAAGAAAATCAAAAGTTGGCCACCTATGGTGGTAAAATAAGAGAAGAGGATTGTTGGTTTCTTTCGATGCCCGTTTAACGCTTGTGTAGTCCGGCAGGCTTCCGGTTCCGGTGGGTGTTTGTTGATGCCGATCCCTGGCCGCTTAGTCGCCTAGTCGCTCCAGGTCACTGCACATCTAATTAAGATTCATCTCTTTCCGTCTTGCTCTTACTTTTACTACCCTTCGCTTTTTGAATTCACGATGTCATGGTATCTTTAAGACCACCTGACACCTATCTGATTGTACAAAACTTGATTAAGATCCCTTTTAAGTTACTCTTTCTACGAATTTTTAATTTTACTTATTTATCATTGCCCAGCCGCTTTATAATATTATGTATATATATTAGAATCAACGACGATTATTATTAAATTTTATTAAAATACTTAACCTTATTGTATCTGAAAAATATTTTTTTATTTCCGGCAATCAGACCTTTCTCATATGAATTATATAGCCTAAGAAAACGTGAAGAAAAGTTCGGATTTTTATGATTTTGGAAAATTGCATCCTTTCTTTTTTTATTCTTCGAAAAAATAATTCCCAAAATATCGAGAAAACTCTCGATTTCTCCCCTATATCTACCAACCGTGCCAATTTTCAAAGACGCCTGAATTTTATTCAGCTAGTAGGTGAAAGAATAAAATAGAATATCAATTTTTTCAGTCTCAATGTATCATATCAACATGAAATACTAAAAACACAAGAAAAACTATGTGAATACTGTAAAACTCAATAATTTATTTATTACATATAAACATTTTTAAACGCAGAAAAAAATGATTAGTAATAAATATATATTAATAATAATATTGAATTAAAGATATTTTCACCACCGACAAAATTTTTATTTTTACAAAAAATACTTCAGAAATATGTGAATTCTATACTAAATGGAAAATTTGAATAATTTACATCTCCGGCTAGTCGATATTTAATTACAGAAAATTTGAATGTGTAGTTGCAAAGACCACGCCTTAGTTTTCCACTTTCCTGAAACCTCATGAATTTAATATTTTGGAAACTACGATTTTTAAATTAGTATCTACTACAAAAGATGTTAAAGCAACTATAACCCCTTTCCAAAATATAAAGCTATAGTTGCGACTCAGGTTTACTGCAGTGCACCAATGTAGCAAAATTGGATTAAAAGATGCGCTTATCGTTAAATACGCCTTGAAAAAAAATGAGAAACTTCACTAGTGCGAAAACCGCACTTCCTCATACAAGTTATAGTTTTTGAAAAGGAGAAAAAAACAAGAAATTTTTTTCTTTTGTAAAGAAAAGAATTTCTGGATTTTCTCTCATTTTCGAAAACCACCAATACAAGTCAATATGATTTTCACATTTGTTTGAAGGGTTCCTTACTTATTTCAGGGCATATTTAACAATATTCGCATCTCTTAATCCAAAATTGCCACATTGGTGTACTGTAATAAATCTGTCCGTTACAATCTTAGATTTATATTTTAGAAAGATGCTATGTTTTTAATTCTATTAACAGAATTTATGATAAACACAAATAAATCAACTCCCTGAAACATTAAACCAAAATGGTTTCAAAAAAATATTAGAAGATTCAGGTAATAGGCTTTAGAACTGCACATTCAAATTTTCTGTAAGAAGACAGCTAAACTTGCCGGAGGTGCAAGTTATTCCAATTTACAATTTACTTTAAAAATTCAAAATACAATATCGAACGGCCATATAAAATTTTCCTTCATTTGAATTATTCTAAACTTTACTTCAAATACAGTTAGTGAACAAAAAAATTACACAAATAACTAATACATGAATTATCACAAGAAACAATTTATGGACTTAAGGACTATTACCTAATGATTTGCCTTAATTTTTTGTTCTTTTTTCAACTCGAGAACAATTTCGTTATGTTCCAAATTTCTTGTTTCTTTTTTGTCCTTTTCTATTCTATTTTTATAATATCCAGTCTGATCCTGTTTGATTCTCCAATATCTGCAGTTGAATATGACAAAAATGAAAGCACGGCGACCAGACTTCTCACGGTTATGCGTAAATGGAAACAAAAGTACATCCCAGCTTTTCCAGACGAGTCCCAGAAATTTGAAGAAAATAGGTTTACTGTATTGATGAATTGACTTTGCCATTGTCTTCACTCATCTAAAAATTTATAAATTAAATATTTAGAATTTAGTCCATCAACAGATTAATTTTATAAAAATTTATAATACCAAATAGATTCTTTAAATGCTAATTCTGCGCGAAAACCTAGAGGCCAACTTGAGTGATATAATTTGCGATCAGTTTTTATATTGACTTATGTCTGAGTTCAAATGACTCAAGGTTAATTGACATAAAAATTGACATAAGTCGCCAAATCGATAGGAAATTTTCAGACATGAGAAAATTAATAGCAATGCCCCTGCAACACATTGAGGAACAAATCCGAATTTTTTAACGTACTTGAGTCAAAAGTTACCTGCGGTTGGCAAAATTATTCGACCCCCAGAAATTGTTGTTTTCCTTAAATATATTATATTTAAAACCATTTGAGCTCACTTTCCAGCTTCTACTACTAGGAGCCACTATTTTATCAAAGCCACGAAAAATTTTGCACAGAAAACATGCATTTTGATGGAATTTTTGAAAATAAGTAAAAATTTTCTACGTCAAAATACTATTTTTAGACTGTCAAAATATTAGGCTTTGACTTTTTTGTGCCAAAATTTGCGGGAATCCAGTTTTTTTTTGTAGCCCTAATCGATAAAAGGGGAAAGGAACTAAACCCAGACTTGACCTGTTTCAGACTTAAGCGTTTGCGCACTGAATTAACCTAAATACTGTTATATAGGTTTGGAAAAGAATATTACAACTTGCAAAAAATTAAAATGGATCAAAGATATAAAACAGAACGAATAATAATTTAAATATTAATTAATTAACAAAGTATACTACAAATAATTTGACACTGACAGAAATTTTAATAAAAATGAAACTTCAAATTTTTTTCTTTTGGTTTTTTTAGATATTTCTTTTATATGATTACAAAAATGCTTTATAGTTTGTAAAGGGACATGTAGAAGGAAAAAATTCTGATTTTCAACCATTTTAGATTAATTTATCCATGTACATTTATATTATTTTTTATTTCCTTGTAATACAATTAAAAAAAAAACAAGTAATACAATATATACTTACATGAAACCTCTGGATGAAGCGACGGACATAGAAGTTTATCAAATCATCAAACACGATTTGGGAACTGAACAGTGGACGAATTTTTTAGAACTGAATGGAACTGAATATTAATTCGAATAAAGAAACTTTTTGTTGCTACGGTTACAAATGCTTTTTTTTTCATTATGGGCACAACGCACTGGATATTTAGAAATTACATAATGAAACCAGGCATCTTAAAAAAATAAAAATAAAATTATTTTGAAAAATCGATTTATATTAAAAGTTAATAATATTCTATAAAAAAAATATATTTTAATGTTGAAAATAGGATTATATACTATAATATAGTCTTTAAAGGTGAAAAATTACATTGTGTGAAGGGATAATTGCAGAATAAGCATAGTGAATGGAGCAATCCAAGGAATATAATAAAATCACTAGTCACAAATTCTAAGGACTCATGCTATTCATTTTATAAATTTGGATAATAATGAATAAATATTTTCATAATTAATTAATGTATATTAATAAATATTTTCATAAATAATCCAAATTATTAACGTGCTGTTGACGCGAGACTCTACGGCACCCTACTGAAACTAATTCTACAAAAAGTAATTCTTTTGGAAATTTGAACATTCTGTCGATTCTAAGTTCTATTCGGAACAGCTATAACTTACGTATAAAGTTTTAGAAAGGCAATACTCGACTTTTGTAAATATTAAAAATGTTTAATTGCAGTATTACAACTCAAGGGTGTTTACTTTTCGACCTACAAAGAAAAAACCTTGCTGAAATGGATGAAGTCGACCTTCTACTACACCCATCCTATAGTCCTGATCTTGCTCTTCTTAGTAATGGCTCACTTCCTTAAGGCAAAACCATTTCCAACATTGGAAGACCTAAAAAAGGAGTTTAAATATTTTTCAAGTCAAAACAAAAAGAGTGGTACTGGTAAGAAATTTAGCAGCTGGTTTTTAGATGGTAACTAACCATCGAACATAATGGACTCTACTTTGACAATTAAAATTAATTTGTTGTAAATTAAACAAATAATTTTAATCCTTGGAACGACCATTCTGGATGGCTTCGCAGCGGTTTTTCACGACACATCCAAGAGAGGCAAGTGTGCGCAATAAATGTTTGCAGTGGGGAGGTGGCGTTCCCACTTAATATCGTTCATCAGCTTTTTATGCAATAATGATTACTACTGGACAAGCATATATCATATCACATATCTTCTAATGACAACATGTACTGAAGTTTGCGAATTATATTGAACAAATTGTTTAACTATCAATATATGGAGTTCTTAAAATCTACAAAATTATTCTTCTATAGATATTCGACGTTATGCATTTTACACACAAAACGTTCTCCCTCATTAACAATATTTGTTATTTTCATTGTCTTTGTCTTATATAATTATTTTCATAAAACTATCTCACTTCCAGAAACATTGTGGAATTAAGGAAAATTCTCTGATGATGTTTTAGATGAAAAAATTTTCAAGTATTTACTAATTTGCTCGTAGAAAGCATACAATCCATATTCACTCTCCCAAAATATCAATAATAATTTCAAATAATATTTTTTTTAACAGTTCATAAGGGATTAAAGAATAAAGATTGTAAAAATTGCTTATTTTGGCCATATTTAAAGAAAAAGAAAATATAAACATTATAACAATTATTTATTCGTCATAATAAATTATACGAGTAGATAAAATTGGTTTTATTTTTTAACAGAAGTCGAAATCTGGAAGATGTTTCATATTTTCGAAGAGTTTTGGAGTAGTTATGCCTAATAAATCCTACATTGATAAAGTAATAAAACCTCAAATCATAAATCAACCTAATTACCCTAAAAATTATACCCATAAAATTATTCATATCTTACATATATAAAGTGCTAATAGGATCTAATTGAAACTTTTTACAACCAAGAAGTACAAGAGAGAATTGAATATTTTTCATATCTCCCTGTTACAAATTAATAATTCATTAATTTTCCGCTTTTTAAATTTCCTAGAGCGGACTCTACCGCTCACTGTCATGTTTCTTACGACTATAACCGATACGGCTCCTGTTAGGCTACCATCACTAAGTCAAATTAGCATAACTAAGCAACAGTGAAATATCTGTATTGTTCTCACGATTGAAATTTATATATGCGTAATTAAATAGGTGATTATGTTATAATCTGTCCTAGAAAAAATATGAAATTAAAAAAATATTTTGGAATCCGTTTTTTTGGGTGGCTATCTATTTTTCTCTTATCTTAGGAATGAATAATTGGGGTTTTAAAAGTTGCAATTACTGAGGGTTCTTCTCCCATCTAGTGCGTCCTTGGCTTCTGTGTTACCGTGTCGTTTATTAATTACGATCATATATCAGGCAATGGGGGTGCCCCCTTACTTATCTGTCAATCTCTTTGATTTGTCAATTTCCAAACGTGTCACTCACACAAATGCGAATACATCCATCTCTTTGTACCTTTTTATCACATTGTGTTTTATTTAGTTGAGATAAATTGTGATTTATTTAAAAATAATGTAGGTACGTTTTCTTTTTTGTTATCAGAAATTGGAGAATTAAGGTGTGCCTGCAATATTGTGAATTAATTATTCGCGCTTTCTGTTGACCAATTATTTAAGTCATATTATTCGAAGGTTATTTCGATTGGATAACATATGATTCGGTCATTTTAATTATATTAGTAAAAGTTAAAAAAAATAGTAATTTTAATTCTTGTACACATTAAAAATATTATAAATTATTTTTGAAAACAATACTAAAATCTATTTACGAATAAAATAATATTAAAGTATTGCTATATGGGAAGAAATAATAACGAAGATCTAATTTTTCGAAAGATCGAGATAGTCATTGTATCCTTTACAATGATATAAGTAATGTTGGCATCTTAGGCAAGGCATTAATCTTCCGGAAAATAGTTTTTTCTAAAAGTTTCGACTTGACTGTACTGCAAACGACTACAATTACTGAAGAAAAAGGTTCAGGTAAAGCGGGTAGTACATGGACCTGAATTAGATTATGTGTTTACAAAGATTTCAAGATATTTTCGAAAATGGAAAAGTAAAAAGACTTACATCCAACCAATCTTTGGATTGATTATCCTATTGAAAATGATGATTTAGAGCAAACTTTTTTAAAGTATTTTTATTAATGAGATAATTGAAATCTTCTTATTAAACTTTTTTTTTTAATTTCCATACAAATTAACAAACACTCATAAATTTAGAACGATGCATCTAATTAAGCAAATTACAAATTACGCATCATCAAGCCAAATTCCCCCTTATATTATTTTAATTGGCTTTGTTCTCTGAATTTAATTAGTATCTATTTAAATTTTCCATCTAATTAATAACAATCCTTTATTGTGATCTCATTTCATTTTATATTAAAATATTATCTTTATTAATAACTAATGAAATTAATTATAAACATCTGGAAATTATGCCAGTTTCGTTTTAGTAAAAAATTAAATAAAAATAATCTGTACGTCGCTGGTTTAGGATGCAGAGGTTAAGCAGCTCTTACCACTATAACCAAACATTCAGAAAATGATTATATTATATCTATCTTGATTAAACGCTAATTACAATATGTAAAACCAATAAATTATAAAAACCGGCACGATGCGTGAGATAATATCGAGTTAATAATAATGATGATGGTGCTGATACCGAATTTATGAATCGAAATATGGTAAAAGGAAAACTATGATTTTTTATAACCGAATATGTATGATGTGTGTAGTCGTAATTTTATACTCTTTATGATTTTGAAAATATGTGTAGGCTAAAATGGTGATGTGATTGATGGCGCACAAAATTATATATTGTGTGTAGGTGTATTTAATAATAATAAATATTAATAATCATAATTTCTAATTATGTTACGCTTTTATTAGGTGCAATGAGGATAAGATGTCTATTTAAATGGGCCATTTCTCCCTATGTAGTTATTTGTAACCATCAATTTAATTGTTTTTCTAATTGATTGGTTTTACACTTTCGAGCGTCTATATTTACCAATAGAGCTTTTAGATTCCGAAATAAATTGTTATCGCCAAGCTGTCTGGAGAATAATATGTGTACAAATCAACTATACAGAATAATAATGTTTTATTTTCAAATCTTAACCGATTCAATTTCTTCGAAATGCTTAACTTTGTTAACATGCAGTTTATCTTTTCAATATCTTCTCTGTGTTAGTTTTACTGAAAATTTGGTCACATTAAAATTAATCCTATCTTGGTTCTACGTTCATATGTTATTTACTGTATTCTGATATGTATATCACTATTTTCCTACTTTTTTTTCTAATCTTTCTACCCTTCTCTTTATTCTATCTCATTTATTTCTTTTTTTCATGCATTCACATTTTTGCGATTTTAATATCATGAAATTTTACTTTTATTTTATTGGTTTCTATGTTATTAGATTTGACTTTGAGTTTCTTTCTTTCATAATGCTTTCCGCCACCATAAAAATATTGTTATAATTAAATTTAATTTCAAAATAAGAGCTTATGCACATTTAAATTTAGGATTGGTTATCAAATTTTGTGTATTAAAAGATTATTTTATGGTAAAGCTTGAATTATATTATACTTTTTCGCCTATTTTGGTATATATTTTCGCATAGGTCGTCTACGAATTTTAATCCTACTTCTTCCTATGTAATCATATAATCGAGTTGTGGTGTCAACATGAAATTGCTAAAAATGCACCACTAAAAAATCATTATTTATTAAATTAATTGATACGTATTCCAAACTTTCAAGCAGCATATACATAGCTTATGTTGCTATTTTATATTTTTTAGTATTGGTGTTACTGAACTCGAATCAAACTCGAACGAAAAATCGGACCGGTTGCATATTTCTATTCGAGAAACTCGAATGAAACTTTCCGATTTACATTCTGCTAGATTGCTGTCGAAGCAAATTAGAATCTATAAAAAAAATATGGAGGAAAAAAGTATAATTTAATTCAAGTTTAATTCAATTTCTAATATGATACTTTCTTAGATTATCAATTTTGTTTATAATTTTAAAATCTTTTCAAGTTTTTACTTGAAATTAAATTTGATAACCTCAGGACAATAATGTAATTCGATTACAGCTCAATATCTCAATTATAAGTTACATGGTATATTAATTGATGCTTTCATAAACAATAATATGAAGAGAGTATTGAATATAAAAATGATAGTAGGCAATAATAAATAATAATTTGCCTTGAAACCGTTAAAATTTATTATAAACATTTCATAATAACAACAATAATCCATTGGGGCAATAAATATGATTTATTTAATTTTATGCAATGCACAGAAATAGTAAGAGAAGTATATTTCCATGATTCCCATTGTGTTTCAAAAGGGGGCAATATAATTATAGTGATAGAGGATTGCAATGGAGGAGGCGCAAAAATTATTTTTCCAAAAAATTTTTTATATCAGGAAAAGTTCTACAACTGAATGAAGAGTGAGCGATCTATTAGGAATCAAGGTAATTTACAATGTCGTGCATCTTGATCTCTCAACTCTTCAACGGCGTATTTACTTATGAAATTTAATAGGTTCCAGCCATATTATTACCTTACATGATAATCTATAATGCTTATAATAATGCTGCACTGCAAACATTATCATCATGTATAATTTATTATGCTAAGATGCTATTACAACCTCCACTATTTTTTTACTCTTCTATACACACATAGAAATCTTACATACACATTTTAATAAATGGGCAATATATCAATTGTTTTCAATTTTTTAGCCAATCGATGAGGAATAACTTTCTTTTTCCTATATAAGGTTTGATTTTAAAAATAATCTGTTATAGTGCTATATCAAATTTATTTAAAAATAGTATAAATTTACATATAGCATAATGACTTTCATTTTTAGGCTTCTGTTGTCTATGTAGCTATTGATACATTTTAAAATAGAATTCTTTAATTAATTCCAAGTTGAACACTGTCAACTAATCAAAGGGGAAAATATAAATGTTAATATGTATGGTATTTTTGCGAAAGGTCGTTTAAAAACATATTTGCCGAAAGAATTATTTTATGTGAAATTTTAGATTAATAAAAAAATCTTGTATTCGTTATAACTTATGGGAGAGCTTTCCACCGCAAATTTTGACAATTTCTATATTATTAACTTTTACTTTAAATTCTTATTTATATGAATTTTAAACAGAAAAAAGAAACCAAAAAAACTATTTTCTTAAATTAAAATTTTAAAATATAAAATATCGTAGCCACCACATTTAACCAGTGAATGTAAAAATGATTAATGTTTAGAAAACAAACAAAAATGAGGTTCAAAGTTAGTTAACTAATTTTCTCTTGTAATTATTTTTCTCTTATGCCATATAGAAACACTTGGATAATTTTCCTAACTCCGTAAAATATATTTGTACGCAGAGCTGATAAATTAAAAAATGTTATTTTACATAATCATTTGGTGGCGACAAAATGACACAAGTGTTAATTAGATACACGGATTCCTAGAGTAAAACACGAGTAAAATTTACAAAAATATATTTTTTAAATAAATAATTATTTAAAAAAATTTATGAAAGTTGCAGGTAATATGCAAAAATAAATTCCATCAATAACCTACATATATGCACTGCCAATCCTTAAAATATCCTTACAAAATAACATGCACCAAATCTAGAAAACCCAATCTGGTAAACTCAATCCATTTCAACACAGAATGAAAATTAAAATTTAAACCGTGTCCGATAAATAATATTGATAAGTAATTTTGTATTCGGCACGTGGTTCAGATGATAATAAAAGACCATTCAAAGCCGGACCAACTATGTCCCTTTGCACATGGCGCGTGCTGTTCATACGTCTGCCATCAGCTGCACCTTCTTTAAGCACCGTGCCGCGGTGCATCTTAGCTTATTAATAACAAAAGGCCATCGGGTGGGTCTCTTTATGACTCAATCACACTTTTAACTGTACATTGAAACATTGAATTAATAAAAATTCGAATCCACACAATAAAAAGTAATGTTTTTTCAAACTATACAATTTGATGTTCTTGGAATACAAAGTTTGCCCACGAAATAATGAAAAACACTTATGTTTTTAATAAAAACAATTTTCTTAAAGAACTTGTCTTAAAAATTAATAAGCCGCTAAATATACACATAAACATTTTAATTAGTCCATGTGTTTATGTAAAATTAATCGCACAGAAATTTCTACATTAAAGTCTCTTTTTATATAAAAAGAACAAACATCATTTAGACAAGATTTCTAACTCTAAACTAAAGTCAAAATGGAATTCTATGGGAAATTTTCTAACCCTGAACTTATTATTTGTTGCATTACATGCCATAATATACGCAAAACCGAATAATATTAGGAAAAAAGATTTTTTTGTTTATGTGTGCGTTTGGGTGTCCATTATTTTTCGAATTGTCAAATTTTTGTCGTCTTTCCTTCTAGAAAGTTTCCAATCGATGTGACTATAATGTTAAAAAAAATAGGGCCTGTGAGAGCAAAACGGAAAAGACAAAGACTTTTCTTTTTTTTTTCAATGTGAAAATTTTTTACGAAGTTTGTCATAAATCTAAATATATCGTAAGTTATATAAAATTTTCAGAAAAAATCAAATCTGGTCTCAGAATGGCAGAAAGATGCACCCTGGTGCTGAAAAATTCAAAAATCACTTTTGTCCTTCCTAACCCTCAAACCTGTGAATTAGTCATTTGTAACTTACAAGGAAGATGATAATTTCAAAATACAAAATACAGAAATTTCAACCGTTTGAAACTCATAAGCATCTTCGCGATATAATTTTGCAATATATCAAAATTTATTTTTTGAATTGAAAATTATAAAAGCATATTAATACGATTCCTATATATTTTTTTAAATTGTTGAATTTAATGAATGATGCCTGTAAATATAAGTAGTCATCGTGATGGCTAGGCACCTTCTAGTGTCGTGTGTGGCTAATTAATAATAATAAATTTCCATCAGGTAATTCTGGGACAAATCATGTAAATGGCAGAATATATTCCTTGAATAATTAATTAAAGAAGAGACAAAGGCCCAACTGGATGGAGTGAACCACCTTTTTACAAGATGCTCAGTCTTCGATTTTCTATGCAGCTCGCGATAATCGTGTTACATTCATCAAAAACAATTCAATTGTTTTCGATGAACCACGTGGGCCTGGGGTTGACTTATCACATTCGGCACGTGCTCATTTGCATAATATAAAGATGTGCAGGTTTATTTTATTGTTTTTTGTATATGCCGCCCCCTCCCACCAAAATAATTGATACTTTCTTGTAAAATGGTCCTACAATAACATACGAATGTACGGAAAGTGGATTGAATTTGAATGAAGTTTTTGTTTATTATGTGCGTTCTGCTTTATTTAAATCACGTTTCGAATTTATGATATCGGTTTATTGTTTAACTCGTATTGGTAAAAATGTGGTAAATAAATGGAGCGGTATTGGCAAATATTCTAATTGGGACCGATTACAGTACCGATATGTATGTTGTATTTATAAACTTTATTGTGAAATTGTAAAATGGTTTAACCTATGAGTTTATAATTCAAGCAAATTTTTTCATTATAAATTATACTTACTATAACTGCAGCAATTTAGATTCACTAACAAATCTCATAAAATGGCTGTTTCCTAATGTAAGGATAAAGGACAAAAGAGAGAATGTTTAATGACGGAAGGTTCTGAAGCATTTTCAGGATCATTATTAAGCTATAATTAATTACATTTTAATTCAATTAGCAATCTAATTGCATGATTAATTATATTATTTGCGAATTAATTACCTTATAATTAAAAGCATCGGTAAATATAAATCCAAATGTTTTAAAAACTATCAATATGCATAAATTAGTTTAAATAATTGTATTAAAGTATGTTCAGTTGATTCTAATTTATTTAAAATGTCTTCATTGTGTCAAAATGTTACCAAAAACTTTTCAAATTCGTGCCTCAGAATGTACTTAGATAAATTTCAACTATGAGAATGCGTTAAATGAAGGTATATTGTAATTGCTTCTAGTCAAATAATTTCTCATTCAGGCCCTGGTTCTGTCCGAATAAGTTTTGTCTCTTGAGAGATAAAACTTCACATTGGGGAATAATGCTCATTGCAATTTCTTCTAAATTCGCACAAAGGCTGCATATTTGATTTCCTTTAAAGATATTCATAGTATGAAGATGTTTTCTAATGAAGCAGTTACCTGTAAGATTGCCGGAGGCCATTCTTAACTATCATCTACATAGGTTCTCTCCGGACTATCCTATTCCATTTTTATGATAAACTTTCTATCTGGAAAGAACCTTCGCTTGATGCAGTCATCTACTATCTCCAAAAGATGTTCTCTCTCCACTACAGTGGGTTTGGTGCTTACGGACCAAGGCAACCAAGTTTCTAAACTGAGTTGATTTTGTCCGATTTTGACTAATTTTAGGCTAAAACACCACTGCATCGTCAACCAAGGTACAATCAATGTACCTTATAGGGTTTCAGACCCCACGATTGTCGTAGGATATAGACGCAGACGATTGCTTACGCAGTTGAGGTGACTGAGACGTAGTCGACAAATGTTTCTTCGGTGCCCCTGTGCATCGTTTTCTTATACATGTTTACATTTAATTCATTTTTGAAAAGCCCATATCGGTCACCTTAACCATAAAAATTATTTATCCCACTTCACAAATAAATTAATTGAGCTCTCCTGAATTTTCTTTAAATCACTGATTTTTCCCTTGCGGCTTAAAAAAAATTAATCCCGAAACAACAAAATGATGACTTTTCATGATATTTTCATCAATTATAATATTTTAACAGAATTCAAAATGTTAAAATATTTTTTCCTACCGCCTAATGATTTCTTTTCAAAATGGTATTCACTAACTTTCACAGCTGTTTGTTCGGGAGTCAGGTTTTTTGGTAATTAAGTACATGAGTTATAATGGTTTTATTATAATTACAACTTTTTAAAAGTATTTGAATTTTATTTTTATGTCTTTTGAATAAAAGCTTTATTCGAACACGATAAAATTTGAGGAAAGAAGAATGAAGAACTGAGTCTTATAATAAAAATCATCTTCCAAGGACTAAATACACCCGATACAAAAAATGAACTGAATATTTTATACATGTTAAGTCCAGTATTTTATATTAAGCTTTTCTCTACATATAAACTCGCTTATTTATTTATGTAAGGCATGGCCGGATCGTGAGTCGAGAGGTATATTTTTAAAGTCCGATGACGATTGAAGATAACATAAATCTTGATCCACCCTAATTCAATTAATTGCTAACTAAATTGTCTACAAATCGTACATGCGAGCTTATTTTATTTGTTTTTTATCAGCTGAACGGTTATCACAATTTAGCATCGCAAACTTGTGCGCGCACCACTTTTTATCAAATTAACTAACCACACAAATAATCAGAATCTGAAATCGGAAAAGCGAACGAATAAAATCTCCAGCTCAGATGAATTATGCGTTACGAAAATACGAGGTAAACTTTATGTGCGTGTGTGTGTGTGTGTCCCAATTTTGCAATAATTAAAAATAATTATCAACAAAGCTGACGCGCGCACGCCTTTTTCTTAATTATAATTATACACACATGCATTGCTCATTCTTTTAGATTTTTATGTACGTTTTCTAATTAATGTATTTTACATTTAATGATGAACTTGGTTCCCACAAAAAAAGAGAGAATAAGATTAATTCATTAATTTTTACAGTTTAATTAACATTCCACGCCGATATTTGGAGAGATGTGAGAGCAATTAGTACCGCCATTTTTAATTTTATAAAAATCATACTAGGGGCTATATATTTTTTTGTAAGAAAAATCATTGGTTTTTAATTGAAAATTAATGTTGCAGAAAATTATTTGTATTGGTTTGGGCTTTAATGATTACATCGGCACAGATTACTGTTTATTGCCGGGCGTGGGTTCTCATCTCATTTTCAACTTAATAATTAAGTGAGTCATATATCAAGATTATATTCAAATTAGCATACATCAAATTCACACATGCACTTTAATATGCAAACACGAAGATTTCTCTTTTTTTGGTGGGTTAGACCCCAATTGAGAAAGTTTTCTTTTATACAGAAAATTGCTCTTAATTTTACTTTGAAAACTTTCTTATGAATACAGGGTGGCTCAATTTAACTGATCATATAGTCTAATAATGATTATAAAATTATCTTTTTGTCAATATTCGAAATAAGCTTAGTGATGAAAACAAAAATTTGCTATATTTTTTCCTTCCTACGATAATACAATTTCTCTTCAAGTCCGTTTTTGAAAAAGAATTCAGTGGTACGTATTTTTAATTAAGGTTGGAAATTTTCAGTTATCAAAGTTTTTTTAATTTAAATTATATTTGAATATGTCTCGGAACAATGTCATGAGTAGCAGTAAGGTGTTTAGTAATTTTTACTTTTTCCAAACATAAGTTTAATGCCCGTGAATAGTTTCGGCTGGATTAGAGGCATTCTGTCATCGAATGGAAATTTTGAAAAACAATTTAAAAATCGCAAAAGTATAGAAAATTGTTAAAAATGTAAAAAGAAAAATTGATTCGTAAAAAAATTTCATCAGAAACACTAAGAAAAATCGCAACAGTATAGAAAATGCACCATTTTTTTTTTTTTTTTTTTTTAGAAATATAGCAGAAAATAAGGAAAGTCAC
This sequence comes from Coproporus ventriculus, assembly GCA_027574865.2. Classification (NCBI taxonomy): domain Eukaryota; kingdom Metazoa; phylum Arthropoda; class Insecta; order Coleoptera; family Staphylinidae; genus Coproporus; species Coproporus ventriculus. Next base: position 9,145 of record JAODAH020020581.1, on the reverse strand, counting down.
TAGAGTAATGGAAGGAAATAGACCAAAACAGATCCATCCAATTTTTAAAAAATGTAATGGTAGTAATATAAAGCAACATAAAAGTGGAAAATATGGAAATTTATTAAAATACCGAAAAACAAAATAATTTAAAATAAAAAAAATATTACGAAGATGAAAATTCAAGTTTTTTAATAAAATGATTATTTTCAAGACATTTTACAAAGTTAACGTAAGTGGTACAGGAAAATATTTTATCAATTTGATCTTCTGCTATCTATTGAAGGGCCCTAAATTGTTTCATTTTAACGTTTTCTTCATTTCCAATTTGCTATCCTACAATAAAATTATATTTAATTCAATTGTATGATCCGCCTAGAAAATACAGAAAGAAGTGATGGTTATTTGTAATTAAGGTTAAAGAAAAAAATGAAAATCATTGCCATTTCCGTTTGTAATGGCACGATTTATTGTGTGGCAATGAATCTGTTGAGTAAGATCAATAATATGATCTCATGTAATTAAGATGTAAACAATGCATGCACGGATCCAGCTAGATCTCCACTTAAATACAGCTATGCAGTTCTAGTTTTGCTATTTAATTAATTCTGGGTCGATTGTGCATTTATAAAATCTAAATAAATTTTTCTCCCCATTTTATATTAGATATGGATCTTAAATGCTTTGCTTACAGTTATGTAATAATTAACCATTGATTGTAAAGGTTGCATTACTTTCACATTAAAGTGTATAAGGGATAAAATGAAATGTTCTGCCAAATATAGCAGCGCATGCATATTAATATATTAAATGGAATCAATTAATAAAATGCGGCGAGTGCCCTTATCGGAGATTAAAATAAATGTGTTAGTTGTATAGTTTTATAATATGAAACATAAATATTCGTTTAGTCGGTGAGTAAAGTGGATATAAACAGAAAGAGTAAGCACGGAGTATATTATCCAACGTATAAATCTGTTAATCTAATTACCATACGTGACCGTATCAGTAGTATTTCAGCGGGGCGAGCAGGTCTGGTTGGCAGGTTGGCAGGCTGCAGGAGAGCGGTGATAGCAGGACCAAAAGAGAGGCCGCGCGCCACGCAAGCTCGATATCAAGAGCTACGTCCCTGCTTGCCTGTTTCCTTGCTCCGTTCTTGGGTTTTATATACGACCACGGCTTTGAGTATATATGGCTGGTGCCATGGTTAATAACGCACTTGAGGTACGAGCCCGTTGTGTCGCTCGTTTTTACCTCCACCGTTGGTACTACTCCTGCAGCAGCCCTGGACCTGGTCCGGTCCTTGCTAACAATGGCATTGCCAAGATAACGCACTTAAATATATCACTCGATATGCTCGTATAGTTTAGCGTTAGACCTATTCCGCAACTACTTGCTGTACGTACACACTGCAAGCGCTCGAAATCCTATGTAAATTGCCGACCATATTTGACCATGACCATCTACACTTCTTAGTTTATGTACATTCTTGATTGACACTAAAGCCACATATTTTACCATTTTCTCGCCCCTTTTAACCGCAAGAAAATTTTACTTTCATAAGATGCACGCTCTTAGCGAGACCATTCATATCCTTCCATTCTTGGGAACGTATTAACTTTAAAATCATTTTAAATCAACCAATACTATTCAAGACCTTCATTACTAAAATAATGGATACATTCTAAACACTTTTCTACATAATTTTAATTAAAAGCTATTTTAAAAATAACTCATGTATTCCCATATTCTAAAATAAGAAGAGCTTTTGTACTATTAATATCTCCTTAAAATAATTTAGTTAATTATAGTAAATATTATAACAAAACTGTCCAATTCGAAAAATGTAATTTTTTACAATCGTTAGTTAAACCATGTTCGCATAACTAACTCTACAATATAAATATGGAATATTTTAAAATATTAAATTTAAATTTTACCTTCGCTGTATTTGAAACAACGAGGCACCAATTTTTGTATACCTACCCTGCTAATATCATTTTCCGCCTGAATTCTCAATCAATATTTCACCTAATTCACACTGGCTTCTTGGTGTCCATGGTACCTGAAACCACAATTACTGCGGCGATGTACCATAAACCCCTATGAAATGCAATACAGAAAAAAAGTAGAGGAAATTTTGTTATTAGACATTATCGTTTTTCATGAAAATTCAGATACTCCTACAGCAGCACAAGCAATCAATGGTAAGGTGGCCCCCATAAACTTTCTCGTGGAAAATTATATATTGCAAATTATATTTTAACAATTTTAAAAGAATGGAAGAACTAAGGGTCCAACGAAACGTGGCGGGTGAATGGAACTCAATTATGTAGAATGGAGTGAATACGCACTAAGGATATTTTTAAGTCGAATATACAGTACTGTAGGTAAAGTGGTTTTGCGATTCAATTAATGATTAATTCGCTATTTTATTTTATAAGGTATCAGGAGGGTACATAAAAACTGATTTCTAGTTAGAACAAATGTTTTCATAGCAATTTTAGAAATAATTTTAAAAACACACAAGATTGACAATATTAATATGTATGATACTCTTGAAAACCTATAAATTTCACCATTTATAGGGTGTGCAAAAAGGGTACTTTTCCTTGAAACCCCTTTGGACGTAAGAGTTCTTTGAAAGATAACTTCAATTTTTCATAGTTCCAATCCCGAAGTACTTAAAGTATATGGCGTTGCTTGTTGGGATATCAGCTATGGCTTTTTATACCTGACAGGCAGTTTCAAAATTTCAAGTCATTCTGTTATTAGCTCCCGATCTATAAATAAAAAACTATTATCACTCAAGGTACTTTATTTTATTCCTAATTAAAATTTCTGTTTTTAATTCTTTATAATTATTTTATTTTAAAAAAATATAATAATTTTGAAAATATAGCAAACAAAAATAAAAGAAATTAAAAAAATGTATCAAAAATAGTAGTCTCACTACACCTTTTTTATATTTTGAAGTATGATCTTTTAGACGAACCCATGGAAGTGAAATGAATGAAGTAGCCCAATTCTTGCTTTTGATTTTACGCGCCCTTTCCCACTATCGATCGAGTATCATTGTTTGAATACGTGTGGAGCGGCGTCCATATTCTTACCGGTTCTCTTTTCGCACATGCGCAAAGAAATTCTGATTCTTGAATGTCACCTCTCGTTTATAGTTACTCTGTGATAATAAAATATTTTACACGAACACGTGGAAGTATGACATTTGAGACTGCAAACCTACAATCTTCTTCCACTCATTCAGCGATATAGTGCAAAAAAAATTAGCAAAAATATGAAAAATAGAAAAAATAATGCACATAGTAGATAGTTTAAAAGAAACCTCAAATGCAGTTGATTGGTTTTCTTTTCCATTTAATTTAATTTGATTAGAAAAAAATTCCAGACTTTTGAATTACCACTATAGCAATTAATTGTTTCACGGCAAAAATGAATAATATAAAAAACACGTACTATACCATAAATAAAACGAAAAAATATACATTTTAATGCATATTTTAATAATGAGAAAAAACTAGAATACTATAAATAAATTACGCGCCCCGCATTTATAAACAATAATAATATACAATTAAACAAATTGTGTGTTAATAGTTTGACCATTGAGTGGTAAGTAGATATATAATTATCATAAGTGATCAAGTATTGTGAGGTGAATTAAAGAGAATTGATTAAATATTTACGGTAGCTGGTACATGGGCATTTAAAATGCTCCCTTTGTGTGGGATAAAACCGGGCAACAAACAATATACACGTATACGGTACAGTTGTTAACAGGCTACTTAAAGAGCAATAGTGTAATCCAATCAAGAACAATTAATTAACGGGTCGAGCAATGCATGTATCGTGATAGCAGGGACCGCTTTGTTGCAGGATGGTAGAAGCGTGGATACGGACTGCTACCTTCTGACAAACAGGGACGTACTCGCATTTATAAAATCTAAAAGAACATTAATTTAATTAAAAATAAAGTTAATTCGATTTAATGCACTTCTCCTAAAACAAACCAATTTTTCATTTACGACATGTCTTGAAGCTTCAATAATTATTATGAATAGTTGGTGTTGTGGCGAAATAAAATAAAAATTACTTGAAAAGCGTTTGATGTTTATGTATCTATATGGAGTGCGGTTGAGGAAATTGGTTTAGTTAATTATTTTACCATGGGAAGAAATTACTTGGGGTTTATAAGTTATTCCACAGTTAGAAATAAAAATTGATAACCAAGAATCAATTTTAAATTGTAATTAAATCAATTAAAAAAAGAGACGTTAAAGTGGTTTCAATGTTAATAAGAAATTTAATGATAAATATGGATAAGTTCTATAAATAAAAGAATTTCTACCTTTTTAATGTTACTGTTAGATAATTCAATTAGAAGAATATCTGATAAATTTATTTTCTTATACTCGCAAAAAGATTGGTTTAAAGCCAAAGAAAAATTGTTTATAAATATATTTTTAGCTAGTAGAATTGACATTTTTTAACTTTCAATAATAAATTCTGATACGCGTAAAAATATTTGTAAATATATAGAATTTAAATTTTAAAAACTTGATTTAATTATATTTAAATAAATGTAATTTATTATTTTTAGAAAGAGTTCAAATGAAACTAAATAAATAGCACATTTTCTTGCGCTACTCGAATAATAAATTCCAATTGCTACGTTTACGTTTGACAAGACACTTTACATTAAAGCTAAATATTTCAGTGAGTGGAGTAATTTGTGCTATCATTTATCAATCCTGCAGCACAAAACAGAGACAGGAGAGAAGTAAAGCATTTTATACGTAAGCATGACAAGATCATGAATGACAAAAATATTTAATTTTGAAATATTACTATTTTCTTTTAATCCTCCATTATTATAAAGAATTGTTATTATAGATAATTTTAAAAATTTATAAGATGAAATTTTGTAGTGGTGTAATTACACAATTAAAAAAAATATATTTTTCACATAAGTAGTTTTGTTTCTAATGGTCCAAAACCATCTAACTTGACAATTTTTTTTATTCCATATATATACACATACATATTGGTTCGGCACATTGATTAAAATGTTAATAAACAAAATATCTGATATTATATATTAATGAATGTCTAAATTGTTATTACATATTGGATGTTGTGATGTAAATTACTCTTAATAAAGTGCAGAAAAAAAAAATAGAAAACAACAGAGTGATCGAGTACTGTTGCACCTTATCAGATGAATCATTACCTTGATTAGTTCATTATATATGTGTGTACAGCAGCATTATAATAAACACCAGTATGATTCAATTAAATGTAATTAATGGCCGAGCTGAGATTGCAAATTATTCATTTATTCATATCAAGAGGTATTTCGTGTGATTAATTTACATTTTCGAAACCGTACTTCCTCAAACCATTTTATCTTGTGAGAAAACAAAAAAAAAAGGTGAATGTAAGGAACGGTATACAGGGCGCTCGCACGCGCTATGAAATCGGAGATAGGAACTAAATGGAGCAGATTAATGTAAAGAATATGAATAAAGAATGTCAAGCACGTAAACGCCTGATACAACGCGCTTCTGGCAAATGTTTGACCCAGTTACGAGGCGCCAATCAATCAAGTACGAATTGGATTGATTCGTGTAACAATGAACCATTACTTCGTATGGTGCAAGTGCAGAGTCTTCGTGCACTGCAGGATCCGCTTCAGGAAGCTGGTGGTACGCGTGCAGAAAGATAGTGGTGACCGCACGTGACAGGCATAAGTTAGACGGGCGGCCGCGGCATTCCACAACGCTGCCTATCCGCCTGTCACCACAGTCTTTGTGCAGCCGCCAAAACAAGAACGTACCATTCGAATACTAACAACCCCCACAAAAAAACAAGCCAGGATAAATTCCGAAACTACAAATTAATACCAAATCAAAATACTAATTAGTGAACGCTTAAGATTTTGAAATATTCAAGAAGTCAGTTGAGTTCTTTATCGAACATTTCCGTTTGAAACTTATAATTTAAATCAAGGCAGTACAAAGCATTAGTTTAATTTAATGGATTAGTGTATAATTTTATAGTTAGCTGGAAGATTAAATATATCCAAGAGAGACCGGAAATTTTTAAGTTGTCATTTTGTTGCTCTCGCATGTTATTCTTTCATTACGTTTTTGTATTTATAGAAAATGTACTGTACATTAAAATAAATTTAACCATTAAAAATAAAACTAAACACTTTTATTAATTGTGATTTCTTTCCAGTTTTTAATCGAATATTAAATAACTGATCAAATTAAGAAATTTTTTATTTGCATTTTTTATTCTTTACGTTCTTTTTTTAATTTAATAAAAAACAGACTTAAAAATCATTAATGTAAAATTAATTGATAAAGTAAACTACTGTGGAATGAGGACCAATGCTCTAATATTAATTTGAAGTTATACTACTCCATGACGTTAGTATTTTTTTTTTTTCGTCTTCAATTCTACATTTTAAGAATTGATCATTTTTCTTTTTTAATTAAATTTGACATAAAAACATCTATTAGATATGGGCGTTTTAAACACTGCAATTCAAATTCAATCTCTCATATTCCATCCGAAGTTTGAATCCTGCACGAGGTAAGCAAAAATACTTACACACTACTCAATCCGTTGAAAATATTCTAAAATTTACCTTTTTAAAATAATTTTGATTTTTTCTATTACTCAAAAGTAAAAATTTTAAATAACTGAAAAAATATTACAATTGCATAAAATCAATTTTGGTCAACTCCGTATTTTTTGTGTATTGTGTAAAATTCTGAGCCGATTAATGCGTTTAGGTAACAAATTTAATATTAGTCTCTTTGTAGAATCATAAAGAGTGTTTAAAAAATCTATAGCTACACATTTTTAGATTAATTATATGTATTTTTATATGCTTTGTTTTTAAAAATTTAATTTTGTTGTGCATATTTTATAATTTACTTACTTTTTTGTTGTTTTTGCTCTTAATGGATGTAATATATATTTTGTCGGGGGTTCCTTATGAAATATTTAAACAAACTCTCTTATCACGACAGTCTTAGATTTAAAAAATTAAACATCAATTCCATATTTCAATGAAGCTAGTTTCACACTCAATTACAATAAACTAATTTCAATTTATTTAAGATATAAAATTTAAAATACCGTGCAGAATCACATTCCATACAATACAAATTAAAAAAAAATGTCTTCACTGCATTCCATTTTAATATTGCAAACATTCGCTATTCTAATAGTGAGTTGGAAAATATGTTATGTCTTTATAGGTAATTGCATGTACTATTTGCAATATAAAATAAATAATTAAACGCCTATCACACGGAGAAAATCTGCTCGCAGCTTCATAATAATGGTGTCGGTATTACATGAAAAAGCGCGCCCCGTTATGCTCATAATGATATTCCGATTAAAAACATAAATCAAATTTTATCGTTGCGATTTAATTTAAAATAATGCCCGGGTGCGATTACACAAACTACCTTATCATTTTATTTTATTCAATTGATAGAGAAGTAACCGTACAAAAAAATACATGTTTTTTATTTTCTTTTATGAATTAAGAATTTGCTTTTCAAACATAATTTGTAAAAACTTCTATTTTAAAGGTAAAACTTTATGGACTGGTAAGTGCCATGCGGTTAACATTTTTTCTAGGATCACTATTGAAAATGATAAACAATGCACAGAGTTCAGGCTATATAAGTAGCTCTTTGCGCAGATTGTGCGTTTTACTTTACCGCAGTCAGAAGTTAGCTATATTATTATAATTATTTTTAGAGATGTACTACGAATTATATTTTATTTATAAATAAAGCTTGGAGATTAATTTATTGATAAAAATTACTATTCTAATATGAGTTTGAGGCTAATGTACTAAAGGAAAAAGTTGCAGAAAATGAATAAAATTTAAAAAGGCCCTAAGAATGAAAATATATTAAAGAAAATTTGAATGGAATAAGTAGAAATTATCGAGAATACCATACAAATGAGATAATTGGATTTATGCTCGCTTCTATATACAATAGTGCGATTTATTCATATGTATGTCTCCAAAAAATGTGTACGCGAATGTAGAAAAAGTATAGTATGTAAATTGACTTGTAAAGCAATACGCACCGGTAGAATTACAAACTCAATGCTACGCGTTCGTGTATAATAATTTCTACTCTTGCGTAAAATGCTTTTTACAAGTTTCATTACGTAATATACTTTTACATATAAAAAAGAAATTTTCCAGGCATGTTTCATTAACCGACTGCCTGAAGAATTTTTCCCAAATAAATTCATCAGTTTACAATAATTACCTAGTATAATATTTTTGAAAAATACCCCAAGATGTTTTAAGAATTTAATTATCTAAAGATGAAATTAATAAAAAAAAAATAGAGAAGTATTGAATTGCTCATTCGTATCGATAATAAAGTGATTACGTTAATTTAATTTATATTGCACAGATTTCATTAGTATGCAAATAAAAAAAAAGATTGTTGTAATTAAAACAATATTTATTTGTAAATGTATAATTTTCTGAAACGTCAGTTTAACGCTACTTTTATGTAAATTGGATGTTTTAATAAGATAACCACTGTATAATCTCATTGTTGTTTGCATTTAAAACGCAACACCTCGGAAAATAGCAATGTGAGAGAACGATTGTTTCCTCAATGGAAATCTCCGCTCTTTGCAGATGGTGGACTGCAATAGAGAATTGCAAAAATCAGTTGACATAACTTAGTGTACGCCGAAAAGGCCTGCACCGGCTACCGCATGCGATGTCCACACAAGAGTTCAGAACTCGCGCACTCAATACTACACACACTGTCCAGTATATTGCAGTTTACAGTACAGTCGGCTTAAGAACTCAACAACTGACCGGCAATGGCATGGCATGGCATTACCATATCAGAATCCGCTATGCAAATCCTGTATCAAAGCTGCCGTCTTCCACCGTGTACAAGAAGGGTATAAGCGAGCAATTGTTTATATCCCTCGTTTGTAGCGAGCTGCCTGCGGATCCTTCTCTATGTTCCATTCCTTCCTTTTTTTTTATTTTTCTCCCTTCCAGCTACCTTATATATATATATATATATATATATATATATATATATATATATATATAAAACTCTTGTGTCGTGTTTTT